>JAKRZM010000001.1:246188-258124 GCA_036379175.1 Heliconius cydno galanthus | reverse complement strand
TTATTATATTAAGTATAGATAGTTAATATATTATTTATTTTATTTATAAAAAACTTAAGTCTAGGATTTTTTTTGCAGGCTAATAAAGCAGCAGATCCAGATTTTGTCTGCCCCAAGTGCTATTTTAATGGAAAAGATATAACAAAATTTGTTATGGCATAGAAAACCTTTTAAGCACTTAATTTTTAGGTGTTATTCACTTATTAATAAAAGAAAATATTTAGAAAATTATAAAAAAATAACATAGAAGGATTTGAAGACCTCTGGACAGTTTTCAAGAGAAGCTGGTTCCAATTTCATTATGTTTACTTTAAAATGTTTGTAATTATGTTTCATTCTTTAAATTGTGAGTTAATATATTTATTACATAGGAATTAGGTGTAAATTATCAGGGTACATTGTGATATTAAATAAATAAAACATTTATTAAAATATGCTGTTTTATTCTAATCTAATTATATTTACATAATGATTTTTTTAAATTTATAATGATTGGTTTGTGACGTTGTACTCTAAAAAATGATATATGATACCTACTACTAAACAATTTACAGTAAATATTTACTACTAAATACTATGTATCTACAGAAATGTTATATTTATCTTATTAACATTTACTACTTCCTATGGCACAAAGGGAAAACATGGTATAATTTTGAATTTCGACTATGATAGATTATACATATATGTAATTTATGATGTAGTGCATTTACAAATAGAAAGTTTTTACCATTTTTCGTATTTTTGTAGGTAGTCAAAGAAAATTAATTTCAGTCGCCTTTCCACTTATTAAAAAAACAAATAATTACATGGCTATCGCGTCCATTTAATTTGTACTTCATGTGGAGCAATAATAAATATTTTTTTTAAATATACAAATATACACAACATTATATTATGTTAATTATAAATCCAATTAAGTGACGGTCATAATAAAAGTACAATATGCCTCTGCAGGATAAATTAATATTTAATATATAATGGTAATTGGAACGTTGCAAATGTAAAGTGTTAATGTTGGTTATCTTTGCTATTGTGAACATTTGCGTGGAAACCGGTCTCCCAATCCGCTACGTAGTCCACAGTCCGCACCGAGCCGTCCGGTTCCACCAAGGAGTACTGACCTGGATTAATTAATAAATTGTAATACATTTATATATTGTACAGCCATTACGTCTAATGCTATCGATAGCGAAAGGCTGAGTGCTGTTTAATTAGTGCGATATTGCAAGTAATCGGTATTTAGACAGATGCCATGGCACTTATCATTCCTTTAACAAGTTAGCAATGATTTATTTAAATTATTTTCGTAAGTAAAGTATTCAAAGTGAAAAATTGCAAGTATATTTTTTTGCTATTTTGAACTACTAACAAGGGTAGTTTGCGATTACAGACACGTTCAAAAAACGCATATTTTTTTTTTTTTAATTTTGAAAAATAAATATTAAAACTACACTTCGTAGTAGTTTAAAAGAGTGATAAGAACATTTGCGATTTTTCTCTTTCGATACCTAGTAGGGAACATCGTTTTATTTAGTTAGGATACCCGTATTTCAATAAAACGACTTAGATTTACATTTTTTAATTATTCATCATCAGTTCATTTATTATAAAATAGGTATCATAAATATCGAGGAGTTCAGCTCGACGCTTTCATTTCGCTTGGTTGTACTGTGTAAGTAATACAATGAAAACAAGAGTCTTCAAGAATCTTTCTTACCAAAGAAAATGAAAATTACGTAAATATAACCTTTCCTCCCAATGGGAATTGAATCATTATTGCTGAGTTTACATTTAGTCGTTGTTATACTTCGCCTCGATTTCCATAATTATTTCAATTGTGATATAGTTATTTACCTCTTACGACATCGCCGTCGCGTTCTTCTTTCTGTTGCTTGATGTCTCCGGTATGGGGATCGTTCACGTGGTATTCGTAAGCGTAACGAGGATGGGCGTCCTAAAATATGAAAATATATTAAGAAAACTTATAAAAATACAGTGTTTGACTTTAATAAATAAAAAACTCTTTAAATGTGATGACATTTTTCTGCTTCAGTATTTTTTTTGCATGTAAGCAATAGAGAGTACCCTAACTCTAGTACGAGTACTCAGTTATGGGTCGTGGGTTCGATCCTCAATCGAAAGAAAAAATCGAAGAAATGAAATATTTATTTAAGTTTTTAAATTTATATTTTCTTCGCTCTGGTGTCGAGGCAAAGTGCGTTGAATTCCGCCACTATTGCGCGCAATGTCTCTAGAATTCGGCGGAAAATGGGTAAGAGAGTGTCTTAACATTACTATACCTCTGCCTGTGCGCGAAACAGCGTGAAGCTGATAGCATAATTTATTCAATTAATATTTTTTAAATTAAATAATTATTAATTAATCATGATAAAAAGCGAGCATATAACTATAATTAATGTTTTAAAGTGTAAATAGGCTCATATTTTTCCTCTTCCTGCTAAGAAATAAGTATAACAATTTGTGGTTTGTATCATGCTACCCATCAGTTTAGTGCTAGTGAAAGTGAATGCTGTAAATTAGTTCCTGTAAACTGTATCTACTTATAATTATATTGAAATCATTTAGAATGCGCGAATTTCTACATTCTATGAGAACGTTTAACTTAAAGTTTGTTCTATTTGTAAAACACAGCCTCAGAAATTTCGTCATTGATTTATTTTATCCATACCTATATTATAAATTCGAAAGTAACTCTGTCTGTCTGTCTTTTACGCAATCAGGGCCAAACCGCTAATTTAATTGTGATAAAATACTCATATAAAGATACTTGAGGGTCTCGGGATGAACTTAGGATACTTTTTTTTCTCATATTTGTAATATTTTCGATATATATTTATTAAAATACTTATTAATTTGACATGCGATTTATTCCGCCATGTTAATAACAACCGTCGCTATGCGACCGTTGCTAAGCAACGATTTGCAAAGTTTGTTGTTAGAAAACGTCACCCAAAACGAGCTTGCTTAACGTATCTCTCTATTGAAAACTGAAAATAATTTCATAAATATATTTAATAAATATTCGTATAGTTCAAGCGGGCGTAGCCGCGTTCGGGTCCACTAGTTTATTTATGAAGTTGTTCATATATAGGTAGGTACATTTTTTTAGTTTCATGCTGTATTACGCACTTAGTAGGGTAGGCATAGGGAACCTTGGAACTTAACGTTAAGACATTTCGTTTCCATTAAGGCACTTCAGTTTGCTGGAGGCGTTGAATGTTGTGTGGTGGAGTTCCGTCGTTCCGCCGTTGAGTTTAACGCCGCGGCTTGTCTCGTTACCAGAACGAGAAAATGAAAATATTGAATATTTCATATCAAATTATTATAAATTGTTAAATATATATTTAAGCTTAGGTAATGAAATGATTGACATAATATGAACTACATCTACAACTCTCATCAGCTTTATTTGAGGTCTTAATATATATAAGAAGTCGCTACCATTATATCATTTGATACGCATAAATTAAAATCGTGCTACTAGTTTATGACATTTCGTTACAACGTCTCTTTGAAATAAGAATTTGAATGTCGAAAATATTGCATAACGCCACACTCTATAAGACGGAGAAAGAAATTATAATTATATATTTTTTTATTTTAAATATTGTATGCTAAACATATTAAATAAATATATTAAATTTATATTATTTAACTGATGTGATTTTTAGAGGCCGTCGTAGCGCAGCGTCTGACAGTAAATAAGGGTTGTGGGTTGAAGTCCCATTTGAGCGGAATAAATTTCATTTCTTCGCTTTGGTATAAGACAAAGCGCGGTGTTGAGTTCCGCCAATGAACACGTAATGTCACCAAAACAGGGGTTTGTATTTGAACTGATATATAGCTTTGACGCATTATTCGGATTTATGGTACGGTATGTACGGTGTAGACAGCAAGAACTTAAAGATTTAGTTATTCCGTGTACTACATTCCGCGCCTTTAGAAATTTTATAGATCTGTTAGTGGTACTTAACAGTAAATTAATTAAATGATAAAATAATAAAGATTAACACATATTAACACACACATTATTAACAATAAAGATTAATACATACTAATAACAACTGATTTGACAATTGTGTAAAAGATTTTACTAATTATATTAAGGTTCAGGTTCGAATAAAATATTAGAGATTAAGTATTATTAAAGTACACACGTTGGTAAGCATAATAATTAGATAATCCTAGGATAATTAAGTTAGATCATTTTATCGCCATTGTTAGGGTTCAGTACCTTAAAAGGTAAAAACGGAATTCTTATTGGATCATTTTGTTATCGATCTGTTCGTCTGTTAAGACTATTTATCTCTAGATCGCGTGGAGTGCAAGCTGAAATTAATATCAATTAATAAGGTCAATGGTCAATTAAAGCACAGAATAAATCAAGTTTCTAAGTCAACGCAAGTAAAAGATACAAGTATATAGGGTACTGACCTACAGTTATGAAATTTGGTACGAAGTGAGAACTTACTATACAAATAAAGACAAAAGTCATATGAAAAATCATTAACAAACTTATTTTTGCAGTTGATTTCATAAAAAAGATACGCAACTGCCTGCAAGCGTAGTAGCGCGTAGGTAATACATGCCTAATAAATTCTTATTCTCTGTTTTTGAAAACCTCTACCGCCGTATATCATAGATAATATTGACATCATGACACCATGACACCATGGTCTCAAAACGTTTTGTTAAAAAAATGAACTGACTCATTTTTGACATATATATACTTATTGTTAAAAGATATCAAGTGATATATAATTTTTATACGATAAATGTATCGATTATTATTTTCATCGAAGCAATTGTGACATTTAAATGCATTAGCATTATGTTAAATGCCATATAATTACGTAAGTGTGATACAGTTCAATAGGTAACAATCGAAATAAATTAGTGCGATATAGTATTATCTCACTTTTGAAGGTTATAAACTAATGCATATTAAAAGGAATTGTTATATCTGTGAGTTGATTGTGATTGATTATTAGTTTTATTTTTTCGCACGTAGCAGGGTAGACAGAGGGAATTTATGAACCTAATAAGATATTTCGATCCCACTAAAACACTTCCGTTCCATACCTTTCTATATTCTAGAGGCATTGTCTCGTTACCAGAGCGAGGAATTGAAAATATTACATTTTTCCAGTGGGAATCGAAACCACAACCATCGCGTTTACCACCCGCTTGGGCTACAGTCTCATTATTTACATTATTTGCAAATATTTTAAAATAATACATTTAATTATTTTAAATATAGGAACAGAATCTGTTATTAATAAAACAAAGCTGAGCTGAGAGCTGAGACTATATATTATTGTGGGTGTCATATTCTTGTTTCGTGGAATCTATTAAACATTTTCTTCACAATTCGTGGCATAATATTGCAGTAGCTTATTTGTACTTTGAATAGGAATATACCACTTCACTTCTAAATACTGTATTGATTACTAAATTTATATTTATGATATATTTTTAATTGGAACCATTCAAGATTTTGATGTGTTAGAACCTGTTTGAACTTTCTGGTCACTGGTCATTTGAAATTTCGTTTTCAATTGCGATAGATTACGCAACACGTATAGAAATACCCCGTAGGGTGTAATATGACATGGTATCGAGATTTATTAAATCAAGATCACACAAGGTGTTTCAAATTTAAAACTACTTTAAAGTAGACATGATGTTGTAAATCATCTAAGCATTTCTTAATATTTTTTATATAATAAAACGTATTTATGGGTAAAATAAAATATTTTTATATAATGTAATAACTTAACAAGCCACCATCATAGTTGTTTACCATGTTGTGTTTGACGATCAGGAAAAAATTAAGTTCGAAATGTAATAAATAAGATAATATATAAATAAATAATATTTTATATATATTATAAATTAGTTTAGTAGTGTACTCACGTAGTTTTCCACAAATTCAGCGTGAATGTTCTTGGCACCATGAGCTGATGAGGAGTAACTGGAAGATGCTGAAGCTACAGCCACTGGTACATGTGACACTTGTTGGCTTATTACTGGCGCTGAATAGTGCCTTAAGTTTGATGATTGTTGAGATTGTTGTGACACTGATGATCCTGAGTACTGAACAGCTGGGGCAGAGTAATGAGCTGCAACGGGCACACTATGTTGAACCACTGCTGGAGCTGCATATTGAATAGCAGGAGCAGAGTAGTGAGATATGGGAGCGGCGTATTTTGCTATAACTGGCGCTCTATATTGAACTGCTGGACCAGATATATGAGAAACGGAAGAGCTTCCGTATTGGGAGACTGATGGAAGTTTGTATGATGATGCAACATTAGCTAATGAAGCTTGATTATATTGGTTAACAAATGAATAAGAAGGGGCAGCGTATTGAGCTGATTGAGCCTTTAATGCTGGTGAGGTTGAATATCCAGCAGAAGGAGCAGCATACACTTGGGAGACAACTGGTCCTACTGATTGTGTGAAAGAGTGAAGAGAAGCTTTAGCTGCAGAACCACTGGAATAAGCAGATTGTTGTGATATTAAATTTTGGGAAACATATGTTTTTGCTGGAGCTAAAGAAAACTTAGCCTGCAATGGGGCAGCAGTTATTTTTGCTATTATTGGTGCTTGAGCATAAGTTGCTTGTGGAATAACTGTCCTAGTGGCCGCTGATAATCCTGCAGATGTAGCATAACCATGTTCTTCCTTTTGCGCTGAATATTCTGCATTTAAAGCTGCAGCAGCCTGAATGGCGATAGGAGCCTGATAAGAAATTGCTGGCTGTGCTTGATAGGCAATTTGGGGTGCCGCTGATTTGAAATATACAGACTGCGAGTATCCACTTGAACTCTTTTGCCCGCTTGATGAACTTAAAGAAAGAGATTCTAATAATCCCGGCGCTGCTGTTGCTTTAACACTCGCTAAAGACAGTTGAAGTTTCGGGGCAGGGTAAGAATATCCTGAATGGCCACAATCTTGTGCATTATTTAATTTACTCAGGTGGTAGTTGAGGTCAGGATCGTGATAAGCTAGTGCATTAGAAAGGAATGCAGTAGCTATGACTAATATCTGAAACATAAACAAATAAAAAATAAGATATTTATGAATAGATTAAATTATTATTGAAAAATCCTGTACTACGTGTCTATTTGTAATTATAAGCATATGTAGATATATATGTTATATGTTTATTTATAAACTTTATAGAGACCAAACTTTATATGTTATCAATTAATACCAATTTTAATAGTATAAAAAATTCTGAAGTAGACTTTTAAAACGTTCTTAGATATTTTTTTATATTGTTGAGATTTTATACTAGTTTATGCGTTTATTCTTAAGACACTACAATGTTTGACTGTAATTATCTTTTAAGTGATTAAGCATTGTAATAATTTTCAATAAAAACTCAAAAAACTCAATAAGTAAGATTCAAATATTTCGTACATACAAAAGACTTCAACGCGTTAAATAAATTGACTGTCACAAAATATATTGAAATATATATTTTTTGTATACTTCTAAAACTATGTAATAATTATCTTAATATTCATATTAACACTTACCAATTTCATGATGTGTTTTATTTTAATATTATTCGTCACTTTCGCTATCAAGCACTTTTCACGTGTAAATACAATTTGAGAACTAATTGTGTTTGGCAAAGCGTAATTCGAAATGAGAGCAAAGCGGACCCGCAAAGTCTTATATAGTATACACATATGTGTAAGAACGGGTCACACTTTTTCACATTCGCTGGCAGTGCTGTGGGCGCGGCTTAGGGTATGACTTCAAAGTATTAGTTCTAAATTGCATCTTATTTAGTATGCAAGGATATGTACTTGATATTATAATTTTTAACATATATAACATTTTGAAAAAAAATGGACACCATCAATTATTATGTGTTACTTTTTAATTGTTATATTTAATTTTTTTCGAAATGTTTAATACCTAATTTTTTTTATATTTCTTTACACCAAATTACTTAAAAAATATTTTAATAAAAATATGTTTTCATATACTAACAAATCGGATGGTATCGGTGGTAATTTAGAGCTAATTTAGACTAATAATAATTAATGTTTGGGATCATATTTATATAAATACTAAAGTTTAATATTATATAAGCGTACTTTCATGATTATTTTAAAACATTTGTTACGATTTTATAACAATATTTATTATGCTTGAAATTCATATTTTCTGTTAATAATAGTTATTTACATATTCAAGCTCTTAAAAAGCTCATCAAGAGCGATAAATGATTGTAAGTTTTATATAATTAATTGTAATGATATAATAAAAAGTAAAAAGATATCATCATGGTATCTTTGTAGATTCTAAATAAATTATACTATGAACTGCACTGAAAAATTGCAACTTTATTGCAACAGATCACGCAGCCATGGTTTTGACATAAAACCTTAGGCAGTAAGTAATAAGTGTTGCTATTAAGTTCTAATTTGATGTAATAGTGACCTATTACTCCGTTCATATAGAGCTTACTATCGAATTGTCATATATTTAAAAAGATAAGGTTACATATACTCTTATTTTTAGCTAACCAAGGTAGGCAGATAGCATCTGCTAACCTAGTATTAATAAACTTTACGTTGGATTTTTGGGACAACAAGTGGTGGAACTCAACGCCGCATTTGCCTCCTTACCAGAACAAGGAAATTATAATATTTAATATTTCATTCCCCCGAGTAGGAATCGAATCCACTACCGTGGCCTTTACAGTCACACAATTAAGCCCCTGCACCACCACTGCTCTTAAATATTAATATATTTTAAAAATAAGATATGAATTATGTAATTTTATGTTTTTAATATTAAAAATGATGAATTGATTTGTTCTAAGAAGTTTTTACAAATCTTTGTAGAGTTATCTTCGTTACAATTTTAATATTTGAAATTATGATTTGCACTCTAATTAAACATGATATTTTCAATTGATGTATTACGCCACTTAACATTGTAAATAGGTTAATAATAACATATAATTAAAAAAAATTACTAAAACTAGAAAATAAATTCTGCCACCCAACAGATAGTTTATGCAAAATGTATAGAAAGTGTAGAAGTGTAGAGTAGAGTAGAGTATCATAACACTCTTCTGACGGGTTCTCTTTGCTTGCCATGTGATTTTTTGGATACAAATGTAATATGATTAAAGTATTATAAAAAAAAACAATATTTTCATAAGTTCCAAGTAACACACCAGTATATATATATATATATATATATATATATTTGTGAAAGTAATTATCTCAAAATTAACTTTTCTCGGCTATGTATTTAGTTCAAATTTTTAAATAAAGGTCGCCAACTTNAAATTACTTAAAATATATTTTCTTGTACTAACAAATAGGATGTTAGAAAGTTTAGAGCTAATTTAGACTAATAATAATTAATGTTTGGGATCTCATATTTATGTAAATACTAAAGTTTAATATTATATAAGGGTACTTTCATGATTATTTTAAAACATTTGTTACGTTTTTATAACAATATTTATTGAGCTTAAAATTCCTATTTTCTGTTAATAATAATTATTTATATATTCAAGCTCTTGAAAAGCTCTTCAAAAGCGATAAAGAGTTTTATATAATTGTAATGATATAATAAAAAGTAAAAAGATATCATCATGGTATCTTTGTAGATTCTAAACAAATTATACTATGAACTGCACTGAAAAATTGCAACTTTATTGCAACAGATCACGCAGCCATGGTTTTGACATAAAACCTTAGGCAGTAAGTAATAAGTGTTGCTATTAAGTTCTAATTTGATGTTATAGTGACCTATTACTCCGTTCATATAGAGCTTACTGTCGAATTGTCATATATTTAAAAAGATAAGGTTAAATATTATTAATTTATTTGTCTCTTATTTTTAGCTAACCAAGGTAGGCAGATAGCATCTGGGAACCTAGTATTAATAAACTTTACGTTGGATTTTTGGGACAACAAGTGGTGGAACTCAACGCCGCATTTGCCTCCTTACTATAACAAGGAAATTATAATATTTAATATTTCATTCCCCCGAGTAGGAATCGAATCCACTACCGTGGCCTTTATAGTCACACGATTAAGCCCCTGCACGACCACTGCTCTTAAATATTAATATATTTTAAAAATAAGGTATGAATTATGTAATTTTACGTTTTTAATATTAAAAATGTTGAATTGATTTGTTCTAAGGTGTTTGTAAAGCCTTTGTAGAGTCATCTTCGTTACAATTTTAATATTTGAAATTATGATTTGCACTCTAATTAAACATGATGTTTTCAATTGATGTATTACGTACGTGATGTACACTTAACATTGTAAATAGGTTAATAATAACATCTAATTAAAAAAAATAACTAAAACTAGAAAATAAATTCTGCCACCCAACAGATAGTTTATGCAAAATGTATAGAAAGTGTAGAAGTGTAGAGTAGAGTAGAGTATCATAACACTCTTCTGACGGGTTCTCTTTGCTTGCCATGTGATTTTTTGGATACAAATGTAATATGATTAAAGTATTATAAAAAAAAACAATATTTTCATAAGTTCCAAGTAACACACCAGTATATATATATATATATATATATATTTGTGAAAGTAATTATCTCAAAATTAACTTTTCTCGGCTATGTATTTAGTTCAAATTTTTAAATAAAGGTCGCCAACTTCACATTCGCTTATGAAATAATTACAACGGGAACAATAAAATAAACTCAATGACACTCAGTGAAGCGAATATTAAGATCAAAGCGTAAAGCGACACTTAAAAAAAAAACAATATTAATATAGTTAGTGTTGAAATAATACGGGTATCGCTTACATGATATTAAGAAGGTTAAACCCTATTTAACAGTCTCTAATCCATGTGAATTAATCACTGTTATTTATAATTAAAATGCTTATTTCATAGTTTGTTGAATAAGTCTTACAGGGCGAGCTGATAAGGTAACTGATGATATCTAATATTAATTACGATTTTCTTTTTATATTGTGGGATGAGTGCGCGGTCAGTCGTGACTGTAAATGCGAGGTTGTGAGTTCGATTCGCACTCGAGGGAATTAAATATTTAATATTTTCATTTCATGTCTCTGGCGTTGAGGCAAAAAAAACACACAATTGCTCCAAAATTCAGCAGAAAATGGAGAATAGAGTGTCTTAACACTTAGCCCCTGCAACCTTAAAAAAATCGAATGTAGTGAGTTTCCATGCTAAGCTTTACATATAAAAGAGTGCTATTTTTTACCTTTGGAGGTAACTATATTTGATGGACGAATAGCAAAAGGAATGAGTATCAGTAGCTAGCATTAGATACAATTTTTCACAATGGGATTGTTTGACAATCTTATAAAATACTTGCAATATTAGGTTAAAAACTTCATAGTGTGAAAGGTAACGCGCCGCCTAATTATTACTAAATGTTTGTATTTTAATTATACATATAATTTACTCGGTCGACTGAGTGAAGTAATGTGAAATAATGTCTTATAATATAGAGAAAAGTAAATGTGGAGTATAAAATAATGATATTTATATGACATCCACATATAGCTTAACACTTAGATGCTATTTTCATCCAATTAGTTTTACAAATATAAATCATCAATTGTAAAGACAGAAATGTATTTTATGCAATAATTTACTATTCATTACATGTCTTGCTACAATCAATACAAGTTTATATTTTTTTAGTATTTAGACTTCAGACTAAAAAAATGATAGGTGGGTGGGCAGAGGGAACCTAGTGTTAAAACACTTCATTCTCCATTTTTCATGGAGGCATTGCGTGTTGAGTGATAGAACTCAACGCCGTGCTTTGCGTCGACACCAGAGCGAAGAAATAAAAATATAAATTTAAATAAATATTTCATTTCTTCGAGTGGGGTTCGAACCCACAACCTTCGCGTTTACAGTCA
>JAKRZM010000001.1:207846-245370 GCA_036379175.1 Heliconius cydno galanthus | reverse complement strand
TGTATATACGCAATTTCTAATTAAGCCTATCACTGAATGTTTTGCTATATTTATAATTCAACATAGTGGAAAATCACGTTTTAAAAATAGCAACATATTATGTTTAATTTTTTTAGCTTTATACTGTATTCCGCACAAAGTAGGGTAGGCAGAGGAAAACTGAGGATCTAGCATGAAGCCACTCCTTTCCCATTAAGACCTAGTAGTTCCCCTAGTTCTGGTAACATTGCGTTCAGTGGCGGAACTGTTTAATGTAGTATACCTAATCTTATAATTTTGGTCAAAGTAATTAAAAAAAAACATTAATTTAAGATTCATTTTTTTCCAACTTGTCTTAAATTTCCAAATTATTGTGAAAATAGCAATAATGTTAAAAATATGTGTCAAAATTTGAACGAAACAGGAATCCGTGTTTCTATATTATAAGGCTTAAAAGCAATAAGAGCATGTCACAAAGAAATTTTGATAGTGCCTTTATTATCACTTATTATTATTACACCTTTCTTGAATATTATTTATGAACAAAAAAGTAAAGTGTATAAGAATTATATAGCGTATTATATAACGAGAATGTTTATTGAGGCTTACTAATTGACAACAGGTAAGTGCCCACGTGTGTACAAAGAACGTAATATATACTACACATTTGATTTTATTATATTATAAATACGATTGTAGATAACAGATAGCAGACAGCAGGGTCGTATTAGTCCCATGCCCTTTATTTGTCTATTTCCAAACTCTCCTTCACCTTTGAACAGCGAAATAGACTATAAATGTATTATTAATTTTAAGTATTTTTTTTTCATTATTCTATGAAAAAAATCAATTTACGTCTCAATTAAAACTAGACTAAAAAAACTTTAAGCTAAAAACAAATCACTTTCCCACTCAAGAAGGTGAATCATTTTCATTTACCCGTCCTTGTACCTTCCTATTTGTGTAATTTGTACTAAGCGCGGATTTTCTACCGCCTCTCAACATGCAATGTAGCGAAAATTGGGCGAAAAGTGAAGAACAGGATGTCGTAACAATATGTTTCCCGCACATGGCAGGGAAAGCGTGAAGCAGATTTTTTTAATCAAAATTTACAATGTAGCGTAAAGGCATTTTTCTGCCAGAATAAGACAAGAATTTTTACTTAGATATAGATTTTTAGCCACACTCTTTTGTACCGGCGCCACAACTGGCCGTCGTAATATACTCGTAGGGAATAAATTGAATTATAATATTCATAGAACATTGTTCTCCCGTCCAATCTATGCAAAATATTTAAAATTTTATTATCAATAATAACTGGTTACTTATTATTATTTAATTAGGGCTCAAATCTGCACGCGCCAAATTGTGCGTTTATTTTATTTTATAGTATTTTATGTGTTAAAATTACAATTATGTCTAAGTTAAAAGAAAAAATAAAACTAATATGCCGTTATAGTAAAATAACTAAAATCTTTGTATAGAGTTGTGAAATGAACTATTATTGCTATGCCAAGATTTTTACTTAAAAAATGCCAGCGATTTTTTTAACCTTAGGCATGGGCAGTCAAGTATACTTAATTAATGATACACTATACGAATAGATATCCTACACCGATCGTAATCTTTAAGGTAGGAATGTGCAATGTGAAATCAATTATTCAACCCAAACACTTTTAAGAGACACACGAACAATTACTTTGTGACATCGATCAAAGTCAGGAGGAGGCAATTACGTCACTGATAAGACAATCTTGCCCCCGTTGGTTGAAACGGCGCACGCGCATACTTTCACGATTATAAATAGAACTGATCTATATTTTCCACATATTATGTAATATATAAATATCTATTGAACAAAATCAAAAGCATATAGATTTGCGCAATGTTAGTATGTAATAGTAATAAATTTAAATTGGGTATAGGTATATATGTATGTATGTAATTATTTAAAATTACGAAATATTTAACACGTGAACATATTTTATTATGTCTAATAGATTTATTTTTGGTTAAATATTTTGAGTAACTTGTTTTAGTATTTAGCTTAATAGATCAGATTTAATTACGTCCTAGCGTTTTATATAATGCTAATGCTAGCTGTTGCTCGGGGCCATGTTAAATGTAGATTCACATCGCCTTTGTATATATGTTTTTTTAAATGTCCGCGGTACTTCGATAGTTCCATCCTTTGAATATAAACAATATAAATTTTCTTACTAACATAATTTTTTAATTTATTTAGACTTTTTTTACAATTTTTATGAAGATAAAAAAAAATATTTCAGAAAAAATTATATAAAAAAAATAAAATGTTTATGTAATTTAGTACAACGAGTACAAAGTTGCGGTACTAATCACTATTTGAGGAAAAAAATAAAAAAATACAGTGTCCTCGTTAGATAAACTGTGACGACAACTGCGGAAAATTCAACATTTCTATATCTTTACACAATAATAATTAAAAATAACATATTAAATTAACCATATGTCGATAATTACGTATCTACTCATAATAAACAAAAAAACTTAAATAATCAATGGAATTATCAAAACTTGAAAAACTTGTTTGTTTTGTTTGTTTTTATGAAGCAAGAGAAGAAAGAAAATACATAGCACGTGATTTACGTAATACACTAGAACTAGTACGAGGTTTGAGTATTGAGATGGATTTTTGAAAACAAGGTCAATTTACTTTAAAACAATTATAGAGAGGAAATGTTTATCGTTATGAATTAAATTAATCAGGTAAAAAGTATTTATGTCATACTATTTGACAACATACGCAATCCAATGTATAGGTACCAGTTTCTAGTAGTGTGACAACCTGCGTGTGGGCACGCGTCCAGCAGACAGGGAACTCCCCTAAGAGAATATAAAAATATTTGACTGTGACGTATTAGCAAGGATCCACCCCCCCAGTAACCAAGTAGTCAGAGATGGTCACCAGTTATTGCTTAAGATTATTCTTTTTTACTTTATTTGTACTAGACTTGAACTTGCATATACAATATAAAAATGAGGAACAAAGGAACGACATAAAAGGAAACTCTGATTATAAAACAAAAGCTTTTCAAGGTAATTTCGTGTATCGAAGATTGCAACTGTGAGAGTGATGTGGTAATGCGACCTAATAAAGAAGTCATAACTTATTTCCAATAAGTGGATAACTTTCAACGACCTTATACAATGAGAAAATAAGGTAAACAAAGACTGAATTTATTAGTCGTTTTTAGAGTTCCGTACCTCAAAAGGTAAAACTGAAACCCTCAAAGGATCACTTTGTTTGATCAATTCGTCATATCATTAATTAAAACCTGAAGGGTATTTTCCGTGGAAATACAGTTATGAAATTTGCCACGAAGTGAGAACTAATAAAACAAATTAAGGAAACAATACGAAAAGTGTAAATTTATAGATATTTTCATAGAAAAAAATCAGTTCAATTTATTTGTACGGAGTGGTACGGAAACCTCGGTCGGTCGAGTAAATAAGAAGAAAAAAAAAGATTATAATTCCTATTAATTTTTATATTTGTTTTAGCTCTTTATTCTCCATAACATTAAACAATGTACTAGGTGGCGAAATTTATTACTGCAATTGAGAACGGGTAAAAGGGAACAAAATATATGTAATAAAAAACTTTCTGGATTTATTATTTTGAATAGAATTAAAAAACAGTTTGATTTTTGAAATAGCTTTCTATATTTAAATAATCACATCTTAGATTTAAATATAGAAAATAAATATAACTAACTATTAAATCGTGCAAGAACAGATACTATTAATGATGCATAAAGCGAAACCTTTTCTAGCCAATTGTTAACTTAACTTTCAATGGCACGTAAGTAGACCGTATCAATCTTAGAATATCATATATTTAAATATAATTATGTGTGTGTATATTTTATTTAATACATTTTTATAATTATTATTTTTTGCACCATTTTGTTATTTTTGTTAGTTTGTACTTATTCACTTCCACATATTAATTGGAAGATAACTCTTCTAGTGTGAGAGAGAAATAGATAGCAATAAATTTATATTTTTTTTAAGGTAGCACAGGTACACAGACAAAGAAAATTAAAGATGGTTTTTGTATAAATTATTGACATTTTGAAAATATCAAAGAGGATTTAAATGTAAATGGAGGGGATTCATTAAATACATATTTACATATGTAATAATATAAATAAGAATTGATAAATATTGTGCGTATGATATTATATACGTATAACATTTCACTTTCAGTTGGTGTTATAAGGATATGATAAGCATCAAGAACGTTCGTGGGTATTTCGATCGCTCTGATACTTCAACAACGACACAATCTGCCTACGATCTGCATATTGAGTGCTGACCCATATTCTCAAACAAAACATAAAACCTCTCACTTTGCTCTTATTTCTCCAAACCTTATTAGGTGCTCTTATTTATTAGCACTAATTTTAAGTATTGCAGTCGAAATTACTGATTTATGTAAATTTTCACAATATGTAGTTATTTTTTTTGTGAAATATTCGCAAGATGTTTTTTAAAAAAAAAAACAGAACACGACTATTTTATTTTGGCATAAGGTTAGATTCGATAATAAAATGTAGTGGAAATTTTATAATGTATAGTCTAAGAGTCCACAATTATCTACTAAGTGACGGCTTCTTAGTCAAGGTCAATAATGAGGTTACCTGTTTAAAACAAATTAACAACTTAATAAAAACATTTTTTTTAGTTCCCACACCTAGCTAGGTAGGCAGAGGAAACTGGGAACCTAGTATTATGGCACAAGATATTTCCGTTCCCCACTTCCGCAAAATATATTTTTTTAGGAATAAGTAAATAAGGTTTTCTCCTGTAAATGTACTAGAATGAAAAGGTTATTTCTTGATTATAATTTATATATTCTATATACCATATTTTAAGTAGGTACTACCTAATCTACATTCGTTGTATGATACCGGTAGCTACGGAAATGCTTAACCAGTAAAAAATATACAAACATACATTAAACTTTTTATGGTATGTGTCGTAATTTGTATTTAAGTAATAAACATAGTGGTTGCAGTCAATTTGGGCCTTGATCTATATCTATGAATATTTGATTTTCACCGTAGTTTTAGAAATTAGTTAGAAATATATAATTATTTATAGTTTGCCTAGTATAAGTAGGTACGAGTATATGAAAGTCAAATTATAAATATGTATAAAAATAAAAAAAAAACAAATAATTATAAAAATATTTATCTATATATAAAAATATAAATATCATATTGTACGACAGTCTCCTATGGACTATTGTTCTCTTCTGGACTAATGCACTTCTGTATTAGCTTGAACCATTTGATCGCATACAATGTATAGCAGCTCGAATCGTTGGGGACCCAGTTCTATAAAAGGCTTGACACATTGGCTTTGCGTATTGCTATCACATTTATTATGGTCCTGCATATTCATGAGTGTTCTGGGGAACTCTATGACCTGGTTCTTGATGCCAAATTTTCTAACTGCACATTACGTCATAAGCTTACATACCGCCTTAACAACCTGGATACGTGCGGTTCTGTAGGAACTTCATTCCACGCACCACGCAACTGTGGAATGGCCTACCTGCGGCAGTGTTTTTGGGTCGATACGATATGTGGTCCCATAGGGGGTCAAAGGGCGGGTCTACCTCCACCTGAAAGGCCTGCAACGTACCTGTAACTCCTCTGATGCTATACGAGGTGTAAGTGAGTGGTGATCGCTTATAATAAATCAAAGAATAGAATATTCGAAATGATGCAATTACTGCCATATTTTTATCCCGTCAAGTTTTTAATTGTTATTGTAAACCTATATTATTTACATATCTAATTAATATGAAAATCACTAGTTTTAGTTTTTTTTACGCACTTTGTTTTGTTGTTAAATCAAGTACGTTTAAGTAATCAGTTTACTTAAAACAGTTTCTTTATTTTTTGTACATTAATGAACCAAGGTTATTCGATCGTCGTAAATTATGTTAGAGCTTTAGAGAAGTTGATAATGCAATGCGTATTTTAACTGCACGATATGTTTTATTATAAAAAAATATATATTTTTTTAATATATTACAATAATTTTAGAGAGATAAGGGTTCACTCCATTCTTCACTTTATGTACGAATTCAACACATGCATGTTGAATGGCGGAACTTAACGCTTTGTCATGCCAGAGAAGAGAAATAAAAAAAAAATACAGTCGAATTGATAACCTCCTTATTTTTGAAGTCGGTTAAAAAAAATAATGATTTTTTGTCATTATTATACATGTCAAGGTCGTCGTAGTGCAGGGGCATAAACGTGNAATATCATATATTTAAATATAATTATGTGTGTGTATATTTTATTTAATACATTTTTATAATTATTCTTTATTTGCACCATTTTGTTATTTTTGTTAGTTTGTACTTATTCACTTCCACATATTAATTGGAAGATAACTCTTCTAGTGAGAGAGAGAAATAAATAGCAATAAATTTAGATTTTTTTTAAGGTAGCACAGGTACACAGACAAAGAAAATTAAAGATGGTTTTTGTATAAATTATTGACATTTTGAAAATATCAAAGAGGATTTAAATGTAAATGGAGGGGATTCATTAAATACATATTTATATATGTAATAATATTAATAAGAATTGATAAATATTGTGCGTATGATATTATTATACGTATAACATTTCACTTTCAGTTGGTGTTATAAGGATATGATAAGCATCAAGAACGTTCGTGGGTATTTCGATCGCTCTGATGCTTCAACAACGACACAATCTGCCTACGATCTGCATATTGAGTGCTGACCCATATTCACTAACAAAACATAAAACCTCTCACTTTGCTCTTATTTCTCCAATGATTAAACCTTCTTAGCACCAATTTTACTAATTTTAAGTAATGACAGCCGAAATTACAAATTGTATTTTTTTTCGAGTATGTAGTTATTTTTGTTAATATTTTTTTTATAATGTTCGATATTAAAGAAAACCTATAATTTCGCTAAATTGAAATCAGAATGTGAATAAAATATTGGTAAGATGTTTTTCGAAAAAAAAACAGTAAATAACCTTAAATTGGGTTCATATATTGGCATACGCTTAGATTCGACACACAAATTCGATTCGATTCGAGGTTACCTGTTTAAAACAAATTTTGATAGCAACCACGTAAAGTGATATTAACAACTTAATAAAACATTTTTTTTAGCTCCCGCACATAGCTGGGTAGACAGATGGACCTGGGAACCTAGTGTTATGGCACTCTGTTTCCCAGTGGAATAATGTGGAAGTCGTTTCCCACTTCCACATTATTTTTTCAGGAATAAATAAAGTTTTCTTTTGTAAAGGTTATTTATTTCTCGATTATAATTGATATATTCTATATTCCATATGTTAAGTAGGTTCTAGCTAATCTACATTCGTTGTATGATACCGGTAGCTACGGAAATGCTTAACCAGTAAAAAAATATACAAACGTACATTAAACTTTTTATGGTATGTGTCGTAATTTGTATTTAAGTAATAAACATAGTGGTTGCAGTCAATTTGAGCCTTGATCTATATCTATGAATATTTGATTTTCACCGTAGTTTTAAAAGTTATTTAGAAATATATAATTATTTATAAGTAGGTAAGAGTATATGAAAGTCAAATTATAAAAATGTTGAAAAATAAAAAAAACACAAATAATTATAAAAATATGTATCTATAGCAAAATCGTCAATATAAATTACACATTGCACGAGAGCCTCATATGGAGTTTCTCTTCTCTGGACTAATGCACTTCTGTATTAGCTTAAACCATTTGATCGCATACAATGTATAGCAGATCGAATCGTTGGGGACCAGGTTCTATAAAAGGCTTGACACATTAACTTTGTGTATTGCTATCGCATTTATTATGGTCCTGCATATTCATGAGTGTTCTGGGGAATGGGGGTTCTATGACCTGGCATTTCATGCAAAATTTTCTAACTGCACATCACGGTCATAAGCTTATATACCGTCTCCACCATCTGGATACATGGCATTCCACTACTATACGGTTCTGTAGGAACTTCATTCCACGCACCACGCAACTGTGGAATGGCCTACCTGCGGCAGTGTTTTTGGGACGATACGATATGGGTACCGTCAAAAAGCGGATCTACCTCCACCTTAAAGACCTGCAACGTGCTTGTAGCTCCTCTGGTGTTATACAGGGTGTAAATGAGCGATGATCACTTATAAAGAATAGAATAGAATACTCGAAATTCAAGTCAATTTTTTAGTAGTTATTGTATACCTATATTATTTGGATGTCTAATTAATATGAAAATCACTAGTTTTAGTAATTTATTTACGCACGTTGTTTTATTGTTAAATCAAGTACGTTTAAGTAATCAGTTTACTTAAAACAGTTTCTTAATTTTTTGTACCAAGGTTATTCGATCGTCGTAAATTATGTTAGAGAGCTTTAGAGAAGTTGATAATGCAATGCGTGTTTTAACTGCACGATATGTTTTATTATAAAATATATATATATTTTTAATATATTACAATAATTTTAGAGAGATAAGGGTTCACTCCATTCTTCACTTTACGTACGAATTCAACACATGCATGTTGAATGGCGGAACTTAACGCTTTGTCATGCCAGAGAAGAGAAATAAAAGTAATAATGATTTTTTGTTATGGACACGTGCGACTGTGGAGCGCGACGGTTATAGGGTTGATTCCCACTCGAAGGAATAAATTGTTTTATTATTTTCGTTGAAGCAGTGCGTTAAAAGAGAATCGAAAAAAGTGGGTAACAAAGTGTCTCAACACTAGGTCCCCTCTGCCTACCCTGCTATGTGCGGGATTGAACGTGGAATTTATTTATTTATATATTTGATTTGGTTTGCTAGTGACTATTACATTTTGAATAAGTAATATTACGAGCACAATGTAGAAACAATAATGTATAGCCGTTTGAAATATATTAATAATAATAAAAAAACGATATATTCATGTCCTTCATAAGGATAACTCACAATTTTCTTTACAGTCATACTCTCACACTCCCACTTCATCACGATGGCGTCAACGGAGAGTTACAACTTACTTCATTTTTATAATAAAATTATCTTTACCTTAAAGAAAATTATTACATTCTTCTATTACTGTCTAGGTAAGCCTTACTTTATATTTTATTTGCCAGATTGAGGCAAGGCTTGTAGGTCAATATTTATATATAATTATAGTAAAACTTTAAAAATAAACTTTCACGAAAATTCAGGCATCTCTAAATGTACCGCGACGTAGTAATAAACACAAATTGATTTTAAATGTGTTTATATTTTACAAGGCAACAGAGAGCTCGTGCGGCATATCTAATATTGTAACATTAAGTCACTGGTACTTATTTGTAAGTACATAAATTACAAAAATATATGAATTATTCTTGTATTTTGCAAGTATAAATTTTATAAAGTATATATTAATTAAAATATACAGTTTAATTATTATTTATCAGGCTACTATAATAAACGTCATCGTATCACCATTGAGAAGAATTTAAATGTATATGTAAAGATAATAAATAAAACGTCACAGATTATCCATATATTAAAATATATTTTAACTTAATAACAAAGCACTATGTTTGTTCTTATTATTAAAATTTATCACTAAAGCTTATAAAAACATTTATGTAACTTTTCATTATGTCGTAGTATTGCTTTAACTGATTAATCAAGGACAAATCAGATAAAATTGGAGATAGATTTAATTGGATATGAGCCATAAAGCTATTAAATATTTTTATAATCTTAATAAAACATTTGCAATAATTATGGAGCTTTAAAAACATGTGACATGTAAATAAAAACATTTTTTTGTTAAGTTTATCCAATAGACCGTTAACTTCTTGGATGCCTTTGTCATTAATTACATAAGTAAGTAATAAAAGTTATAAAATAATTTTATTTTAAAATTGTTTTCATAAGAGATTATAATATAAAAATCATAATATAATTGAGTAAAATATTTATTTTTTATATATTTAAAAATATAGAAAAAATCACTGTAATTTTAGACTTAGTTTTTGTATTTCGCCCACCCTCTCTCTGCATCTGAATGGTGGGATAGTTCTTCTTCATATTCAGGGTAGCCGTATCCCTTTTGTCGTTCATGATATTTGTGTCGATTAGATTCAAATAACAAGTGTTTGTTTGCTGGTTCCAAATGCTTAAGACGTAAATATTCAATTAGAGTGTCATAGTTGTTGTACAGAGAAGGCATATAATTTCGTTTAGGCAGTATTAAGATCTGCCCCCCATCACTTCTGGCGTATCCTCTGCCTCCTGATTTCATGTATCTAAAATCCAGAATAACGTTGGGTTCGTAGTAATCAGGACTGTAGACATCTCGCACGATGCTGTAAGAAATAACCTATTTTAAGAATTGTCTTTTTTAAAAATAATATTTGACTTGTGTTTTTTGATCTAAAAAAAGATGGAGGATATAAAAAAATGCAAGCTAATCAGTACAAAGTTATTATACAGTTTAAAAATAATAAAAGAAAAACTAGTTAAATTACGTTTATGACGCAAACTCTTTTTGCTTTAATACACATGATGTACGTATGCATCATGTTACGTAAAAGATAAATAAATTTTCTTTACGCGGTCCCGGTCGTGTTACTATAATAATTACAAATGAACAATTTTTACATACTTGTTCTCTTCCTCAGTTAAATCGAGCATCTTATCCTAAAAAAATAAAATATTTTTAATAATCAATAAATAAATGAAATAGGTAAATCACACACACAGGAGGATAGGCGGAGGAAACCTAGTATTGAGACACTCCGTCCCCAACTTTCTGCCGACTTCTGGAAGAAATGGAAATATAAATGTAAATAAATATTTCATATCCTCGAGTGGGGATCGAACCCATAACCGTCGCGGTACAGTCACACCCTTGTGCCGCTGCACCACGACTGCCTCTTTATTTTAATGTATTTTTTTTTTTAAGTTTTAACAATAAGAGACATTGGATTCCATCACCCAGCACTTTTAGGGGTTAAAAGTAAGACACTAGGTTCCCTTTTACTCACCAAAATTAAATTAATGTGTAAAAATAAAAAATTAAAACCTACTCGATGATTATGTGAGTGTTTTGACCGATCTGCGCCTGATCCGAGATAATATTCTTCATTCAGAATCGCTTTTAGGGTAGATGGGTCAGCCTTTGAGTCAGATTTCTTTTCTTCTCCCAGGGCGGTGGTCGCCAAAATTGCAAGTAGAGTCACGATCTTAACAAGCATTTTAAAATTTAATTTAAGATGACTTTTACATAATAAATTATTTTTAATTGTTATTAATTAAATACAACGGCACCCAATAAATAACTTTTCATTATATTAAAGTAATTAAACTAATATTAGAATAACACATAGATCACTTACCAAATTCATGTTGTATGCTGAGAGTCCTAGTAACTTATGTTCATATTTCTAATAGATTAAATAGACTCTTAGCAATTGCTTATTTACCGGATTTTTGTTATTATTTACCTTAACTAAGGAAGGATGTTCAAATTCTTAACTAATTAACTCTCCAGGTAGGTCTTGTACGAGTAGTTACGCCCTGTGCTAGTTTAAACTATAATAATGAATATTAAAGTTGAGGCCAGTCGTGGCGCAGGGTCGAAGTAATAAATATTTAATAATTTCATTTTCCTAGCTCTGGTAACGAGTAAAACTCCTCTCAACACGCGATGCTTCTAGAATTCGGCGGAAAGTGGAGAACGGAGTGTCTTAACACTAGGGTCCCTCTGCCTACCCTGAAGATGATTGATTGATGGACTACCTCAGTTAGCCTAGCTTTGATGGTATATAATGGTCCATTGATTGGTAGACCCCTCCACAGTATATACATAGTTACATTACAACGTGTCATAATTCAAAAAAATATTTCTCAAACCAACACATTTTTTTCATACTAAAACGCTGTTTTTTCTCGATGCTAATATTTCGAAATCGATTAGACAGCGAAAGTAAAAGTTTTTCTTCACATGTTTATAATTAAAGTGTTATAACAGTATAATATATTACGATTTTAAATTTAATGAGAGCTATAATTAAAATTAATTATAAATAGGCTAGGAGTCGGATTCTGTTATTTTCGTATGTGCCTATTCATAAAATGCTGGCAAATACTTATATTCTATACTTTGCATCGATCGTGATCATTTATATTAAAAAGGAAAATTGTATTTTTATTCGTATACATGCTCTTATGATTCGATACAAGATTTTTTTAAAATGCTCTATATTGTTACTTAATATGGAATTAAATTATAAAAAATACTGTAACACGAAGAGAATTATTAAATATTGATTAAATTATTAATTATTGACTAAATTTCAATCTTTCGATAGCTAAATTTTATAGTAACGGTTGAAATTATCACGAAAAAAGAGGAGAACAGTATATTTAGTTAAGTTATTATGTGACAGTCTATTTTTATGCCTAATTAGAATAATGAGTAATAAAAATCTTATTGTTATGATCTTGACTTCTTCTTTAATAATTTCAATATTTTAATAGAAATATATATTTATTTATATTTTTATTTATAACAAATATAACAGAATAAATTAATGTCGATGTTTTTTCTGTTTAGAAACGGAAATAGAAAATTTAGGGTGATTAATAAAAATACGATGTTGATAAATTTGACTTTCATTATCGTCATTGTTTAGACTGTCATTTTCATTCAATTTCCCAATATATATTTTATCTGTGGCTGCTTCATTTTCACTTTTAGATTTATCGAACTTTTTCTGGCTGTATTTACTGTTATTTTTACTGTCTTCATCTTCAAATATTTTTTCATTTTCATTTATCTGAGTAGTATCTTCCTTCCTAGCAGTTTTATGACCGCCATTATGGCTTGCAATATTTTTGCTTTGATGAATTTTCTTTTCTTGTTTACTAAAGCCTCGGTTATTATTAATTTGATCATCATGGTTGTTTAAATTTATCCTTTTTATACGTTCATTCCGATTACCATATTTTTCAGTTTTATCATTGCCTTCCTTGTGTTTTTTGTAAATATTTCGTTTTATATCCTGTTGTTGAATATGTTCTAATCTGTCGTCATCATCTTCGTTTAAATTGAATTTGGCTGTCCTAACAACTTCTACGTTCTCTCCTTCTTCTTCCGCAACCCAGATTTTTTTGGTAACAATACTTTCATTTTCCTTGAAGTTATCATTATTTTTTTCACTTATGTTTTCTTCTTGATTTTTTTCAGCTGCCTCATTTATTTCTTGATTATTTTCTTCTTTATTTTCTTCATTATTTTCTTCATTATTTTCTTCTTTATTTTCTTCTTTATTTTCTTCTTCAATTTCTTCTTTGTTGCTGGTTTCGTCATTACTTTCTTCATTTTTATTTTGAACAACATCCTCAATTTGTTCTTCATGCACACTGTATCCATTATTGTCATCACTGTTTTCGTTATGTTTTTCCTTACGAGCATAATCAACTTGAGCATTAAATCTAAAAGAAGCATATTGTAAAATGTATGGATATTTTTGTGTAAATAACAAATTAATTTGTAATATTTAATCATCTTACCCTTTATGATCATTGGCATTATAGTTTACAGTACGTTTATCACCATTCGGTTCCAAAAGCCAATATATACCTTTCACTTCGTCACCATGTCTGTTTTCATTTTGACCTTTTATATCATGTGTATGGGGATCATTCACTTTGTATGAGAATTCATAAGAAGGATACGCCCAAGCCTGCAGCAAGAAGAATTAAATATGTTTGAAAACCAAATAACACGAAAAACTTATGTCATAAAGTCCCTTATAAATCACTTAACGCAATTACACTAGTCACATGTTATATACTCGTATATACACTACACAATTCACAGACTTTTCACTCGAGTGGAATGTTAAAAATTAAAATTAGTGAAAATTATTATAAATACATCCCTTTTGCTGTTTTAAGAAAAGGCTGTTTGTATCATTATTTTAAACACTATTAAGTTTTTTTAAATATAACTTGTTGATGTACTTTGTAATAAAAAAATATTTATTTCGTAAAAAAAAACAATTATATTTTGTATTAAAATTTATTTGTCAAAACTTACGTATTCTTCGTAATTCTCCGATTTCTTATCGCCATCTGGGTGATCGGTGGAATGTGATTTTGAGTGATGTATAGTTACTCTTTGCTCAGATACTGCGCCTTCTTCTTGTTCGGATAGCACATAGTGTGCGACACTGATCACCAATATTGTCTGTGTGAAGCAAAAAAAATACCATAATTATTTCTTAACATTCTCAGAATAAAATTATATGGAATTTCATAATAAACACTATTTTAATGAATAATAAATATTTAGGTCATCATTACTTGCCTTCCAAATCATGACCCTTGATTCTCCTATCAATTGGCGATACCAACTTAGCTGACAGGTAACTATCAGTCCTATATATACAATAAGGCCGGTTTTTCACTCTTCACTTTCTTTGAGTAATTATACTGTTCCACGATTTAAGTATTATTGGACGTGTTCGTTTTCATGTTACGAATTGATAAAAAAGTTGAGTTACTTCACTTGCTTTGCGATTACCAACGACCACGCCCGCATTTTATGCTTATGAAAATGAAAAATATATTAATCTTATATGCTCTTTGTATAGAACAGTAACAGGAATAAAATGTCACTAGACTTTTTACTCAATCTATACAATATAAATAAGTCTTTTTGTTCGTGTGAAAATATATGAAGATAAAAACATTTGTTATTTTCTAACATTTCCATATATTTTAGTGCATTAATAAAACACATAAGAAATAATAAAATTTTAAGAATAATCTACAATAATGGCCTTATCTCTAAAAAAAATCTCTTCCAGCCAACCAATGGAAGTGGGTGAGAACGTGGGTGCGGTGTAAAAAAAAATATACAATATATTTTTTAGGATATTTCATTATATAGTTTCTCATAAGAATCTTCGTTTTAAAGTGCCTTATGTTTAAGGAGTTTGCATTCGTAATCATAATTCTGACATAACATAATAATATAACAAAGTTGTATTAGGAAGAATAGATAACAAGAATTATATAAATATCCAATATAGCTTATTAAAACTAATAAGTAAGTTTTTTAGCTTCGCGCGTCCCTTGGCAGGTGAGGAGACACTCTTTTTTTTGTTTTACGCATTTTGCCGCATATCATGATAGATAGATCCAGTTAACTGTAGATGGTATTTGTGTTCTGTATAGGTAGACACATATTTGATTTTGCAGTTTTTTCTTACTTATGATTATTTTACTCCCAAATGTACCAACCCTAACTTAAAGCCTAACTTCCTATCGGCTTAAATTCGTCAACCGTACTGCAGTTCTTCACTTTCTGCCCGTGAGTGGCAGACCAGAGCAGGGAATTGAAAATAATTTAAATATTGAGTAAATCTCCATCCTTTGTATGGAGATCGAACTTAAAACAAACACGTTCAAAATCGAACGCCATCTCAGTGTGCAACGATGGGACATTTCTTTCACCAATTTCCATACCAAGGAAATTGAGATTATTGTATGGATATTGTATTGACTTATCGAGAGGACTAATTTATATTAAGCATTTGCTTTTTATTTGAAAAAGTAAAATGTATTAGTTGTTACAAAATTAGGTTCAAAATTATTTTCTTTTAAATGTTCAATGTTGTCATATGAATATGAAGTAAAATTTTATTTAAGGAGTTATAGCCCACTTGTTCACATTAAGCAATATAAAACAGAACTCCTACTTAGTTGAATGTTCAATGGAGCATTTAATGCTATAAGCAATAACTAATAATGATTTGTACATTATAAATAATTATTAAATATTCGTATTTTTAAAACTTGTTGTATATTTTTTTTAATTTATATTGTTATGCTATACCTACCCATACATAACTACTGCTAGGTGTAACTAATATTTGCTACTAGTAATATATTTATATAGGTTTAAAAAAAAACTAAAAAGATACTGTTTTTTTTCATAAATATTTAAATGTTAACATCTTAACTTACAATACACTATAGTTATACTCTAGGCAGGATATTAGTAACGGGTTACAGAGTTAAATTATTCAATCCCATAATGTCTTAATATATTTTGGATGATGAATAATAAAATGATATTCATGTTTCATGGCGTGTCTCTCTTTTTTATTTTCAACATCAGAATTTTCCTCGTTACCATTATCACTTCCTTCATTTTCATCATTTTCTTCACTGTTTTCACCTTCATGTTCTTCGTTATATTTATTGGCTCCTGCTTCTTGTTCGTTTTCTTCACCATTGTTATCTTCTTCGCCGTTATTGTTTTCTTCACCATTAGATTCTTCCTGTCCTTGTCCGTTTTCCATATCATTATTTTCACTTTCACTTTGTTCTCCAAGACCTGCGGACTCACCTTCGTTATTACTATCTAAATCATTATTATTATTAAGTAATTCATTTGTACTTTCTTCCTCATTATTACTATTTTCATTTTCTATGGAACTACTATCTTCGGTCGAATTTTCTTCCTCACCACTAGCATTTTCTTCATTTTCTTCGTTATTTTCCTCTGACTTATGGTGTAGCTTATTATAGTCAACATCTGCTTTGAATCTGCAAGGTTTTATAAAGTAACTATAATATAAATATTCCTATAAACTAATATAAATAATATAATATATATTACCCGCTGCTTTTGTCAGCGTAGTACTTGACGGTTCGTTTAAAACCGTCTGGTTGAACAAGCCAATATTTTCCATTTACTTCGTCACCATGTCGCGTTTCATGGTGTCCTTTGAAGTCATGAGTGTGAGGGTCATCAACTTCATACTTAAATTCATAAGAGGGATACGCCCAAGCCTAAGTGAAATTTTATTTTATGTTAATATAATAATTACTGGTTGTATTTTAAAATATGAAAATAAATATTATGCGATAAAAATACGAATAAAACTTACGTATACCTCATGATGCTCAGGCTTTTGAGATTCAACGTGTGAAAGCTTTTCATAATTTTCAATTATTACAGATTGTTTTGATATAGGGGCTCGGGCATCACTTAGCGCCAAAAGCGCCATGCCTAAAAACGTTATAATCTGAAATTAATATATATAATTATAATAACAAAAAATAAATCTAAGGATTGATTAATAAAAAAACGGATTTTTTAAATGTTATACCTTCCAAACCATCGCCTTTATTTTCGTTCAATAGGAGATGCAAACTTAACTATTATCACGCTATCTCGTGTATTTATATACAGATATTGTTATGAGTTTTAATCTTCTGTTTCCTACAAGAAACCAATACAGTAGCAATTATACAGTTTCACAGCTCAACTATTAATTAGGGCGTGTTCGAATATAAATTATTATTTTGTATGAAATAAAGTGAATGACGGGCAACCTCATCATATTATAATAATATGATAAAATAAAATCATTAACGAAATGAATGGGTTAGGCCTACAAAGGTTTTTATATACGATTTATTATAATCAATATCTTCCTTTTGTGTAATTCTATATGGGCAATTACCTTAAATGGCTATAACGATACATTGTAGTGGTACTAAATAGATTTTATATAAATTTGCTAGTTAATATGTTTACATTTGTTATATATTGATCAAAAAAATATTTGTGTTTAAGTTTCAAATACTAAGCATTATTTTCCACTTGACACTTTTCCGCCTATCTCGGCGTTGTGTTTCGCCACTCTACACGCAATGCCTCCAGAATTTGGCGGAAAGTGGGGAACCGAGTGTCTTAACAATAGGTTCTGGCACATAGCAGGGTAGGCAGCATGAAGCTGATTTTGAGTAATTAAAAAATAAATCTTATTTAATAATCAAATTAAAAATACCTCGAAGCCTTAAAAAACCTTATATTATTAAATATTAACCTTATATTATTAAATTTAATTAATTTATTATATAAGTTATTATATCGATTATTTAAGCATTCAATATTTTATTTCTTAAGGGGCCATGCATAAATTATGTGACACCTTTCTCCCCGAAAGATAAGTTTTTTATTTTCTCTCCTTCTGCGTGACCGGAGACTTTGTCAAGTTCTTTTAAATATTTATTACAATAAGTGTATTTTTTTATTTGGTTAGAACGACTACTCGTGGGCTTTTTCGTAGTTTCTAAAATTAATTTGTTGTTATTTATCTTGGCTTGGACTATTTCTGATTGTTTTCTAACAAATATCTATATTATCTTGTCACATTTTGATTCCAAAATTTAAATTTTACTGGCTTTACTAGCAGTTTTACTAGCACCAATTTATTTCTTAAAAAATACACTGTAATTGACAAATTGAAGCAACACTTATAAATTAAATATATTAGAAACTTTTATACGCAATTAATAAGAATGTAGGCATTTTAATTGTATTATCAGGTATATATAACGATTTCATGATTCACCGATTCATTTACAATAGAACAATGGGCGTATTAATTATTAAATTAAATAATAAATTATATATACGTAATTGTTGTGGCCTTTTTGTGTTACAAGTGTATACGAGTATAGTAGAAAAATTACATTATTATTATTAATAATTGCTTAATTACATAAATTTAATTACTTAGGAAGGTATTAAAGTATGACGCCTGCGAATAATCCAAAGCAAATTATACTACTTGAGTTTCATTATCTTAATTAATTATTTTTATCTCCTTCTAATCCATTCCATTTCAAACCTGACTTGAATGTTTGTCGTATTAGAAATTCTGTTAAATTTTAATAACAAATAAATTGAAAGAAATCAACAACTAAAAAACATGTTTAAAAGTTAGTTCTATTGTATTTCTCGTTTTCCTGGCAAATAAATAAGGAATTTGTTATGGAAATACAATAATATGGTCACGGGACTTAACACGAGTGCAAATAAACAGGAAAGGCAGGAAGTGAGTCAATAGTGTTACAATTTTTTTTTTATGAATTGAAAAAAAAATTAGAAAATTGAAAGAAAAATGAGGGTAAAGCTATTAACATCTTTTTCTTTATTATTGGACGCAGATTTGCTTGCTATCCATTCATCCTATATAACCGTATATAGCAAAACATACTTTGTGGTATTGCTAAGACACTACGAACTCTAGTTTCCGCTTGAATTAGAGACATAGCGTGTTGGGTGCACTCAACGCCGCGTGTCATAGAATAATACATAAGTCATATATCAAATTATTGAAAAAAAGTACCAATTAATTAAATAGCGCTATTTTTATTATTCATTTCAATGTACAGTGCTTAATAAGTAAGGGCGATGGTCCGTTCAGTCTTTCAGCGTCAAAATTGTTTTTTTATCAAATATGATGTTCCAGATGGATGTGGTGATGTGGTGATGAGTGATGGACAACAGCATTAAACCTAAAACGAATATAATATGTAAGTTAAAACCGTGATCAATTGCAAATGTTATCTTTGGTCCTTACGAATTGTGTAGGGTCGTAAAGAAATTGTAGCACGCATTTGTAAGACTGGAACAAAATGCCGCATTTCGTCTTACTTGTGAAGAACTAATTTAAATATATATTTTTAAATTTTATTAAGGATCGAACCTCCTACCTTCCTCAGGTAGTAAACCAAATATTTAGTTCATACCGATGCAATAATATGAATAGATCACAGAGAGCAGAAGCAGTAGAATAATATAACATTTTTTTTAAGATTCACTTTGTATCCCGCACATAGCAAGGTAGTCAGAGTGAACCTGACAACCTAGTGTTAGGACACTCTTTTCCTATTGAAACACTTCCGTTCCCCACTTTCCACCGAATTCTTGAGGTAATGCGTGTTGAGTGGCGGAAACACCGTGCCATGGTTAGTTGGTGGTAAAGTGAAATGAAATTATTAAATATTTCTTTCCACCGAGTTGTAATCGAACCCAAACACGTAGTGTTTACAGTCGCACTTTTTTGCCCCTGTGCGACGACGGCCTTAATTCAATATAATTAATATATTTTATTTCAACACATCATAATATTTAAATAAATTTTAACTTACTATAGTATTTTTTTTCGTACAATATTATTATATTTTATATTAATTATTATAATATACTCAATTAAAGTAAAGTTTCAATACCCGGTATGATCATCAGCTTTGTATTCCACTTTGCGGTAGCGACCATCGGGCTCGACTAGTTCATATCCCCCTTGGACGACGTCACCGTGACGATGCTCGTGTTGTGATTTCACATCGCCTGTATGATGGTCGTGAACTGAATACGCGAATTTGTACTCTGGAAACGACTGAAATAAACAATACTTTAAGAAATATTTCAATATATATAAAATAATTTTATTTTAAAGAAATAGAGATATGCTAGTGGGCTAGCTCTCTCGTTCTCTAGCAAAGATCTGTGTTTGGTAAATAAATTACTAGTAAATAATTTACCTACTAGTAGAGGCATGAAATTGACAAATTTTATTTTGCGAATATATGCACTAATTTTATATGAAATCAGCTACAAATATACATTAACTTAGACGCTTGATTTTTTTCTATGCTCTAAAGGACCGCAAATCTAAATATTTGCTATGAATTTCAGCAAAATTTACTACTTACCTGCCAAAGCGATAAAATTATTGCAACGCTTGTACAACTCTTCTTTAATAAAAAATGTTCTATATAACAATTATGTTAAAAATGCCCAGTACTTTCATTATAATAAATATATCAAGTTATATAATTCTGTAATTACGCAAATGAAAGAAAAAGAAAAGTAATGGTGTATCAATTTGTATATCAGGAAGCAGCTTTTTTATCATAAGTAGTCTGGGGGGTGCTGAAAAGATTTTAAAGTCCAGTGTTACGGTTAGTTAGAGATATGAATAGTATTGACAGGGCTAGTTTGCTGTTCGTTCGTGCATTAACATTGTAGCTATACGTACTCGTAATTTGTAGAATGAAATATTGATGTATTAATGTACATAAATAAATAAATTTAACATTATTAAACTATTACATAATTCTATTTCAAGTGTCTTCTATAACCTCAAGTTTTCAAAAGAAATCCACTTTCACTTACCCTACATTATAAATAAATTTAGAGGCCGTCGTGGCGCAGGGTGCAAGGGTGTGACTGTAACGCGACGGTTGTGGGTTCAATCCCCACTCGAGGAAGTGAAATATTTATTTACGTTTATATTTCCATTTCATCGCTCTGGTGTTAAGGCAAAGCGCATCGTTGAGTTCTGCCACTTAACATGCAGAGCCTCCAGAATTCGGCAGAAAGTGGGGAACGGAGTGTCTTAACATTAGGTTCCCTCTGCCTACCTTGCTGTGTGCGGGATTCAGCGTGAAGCTGATAAATAAATTTCTAAGTAAAGAAGAAAAATTGAAACAGTGGTCTAAATTTTAATTTTACTAAATAATCTTGTCTAGTTACACTTATTGATCGTTATCGCCATATTAGTTTATCATTGTATATCAATGATCTACGTTAAATTGTCGTTGCGTACTGCGCTGGGTGGTGGCAATCAAGCACGGAGTTAGACACAGGTTTGCCCCGGTCTGTTTAACACTAAATATACAATATTCCAATGTTATATGAAAAAAAAGGGCCTATTTGGGCTTACCATACAAAAATCGCGGGTGGCGTAAAAAATAAAACAAAGCCACTGAAGTGTGAGTCGGACTCGCCCATCGAGGGTTCCGTACCAATTTCAGGATTCAATGGAAAGTACACTTACAAATAAATTGACAAACTTAAGTTGGCATCACCCGTACACCCGTCATTTTTTATGAAATATACTACAAGTATAAGTTTGTATAATTTCTTTCTATGAAATACCTATAAATTTTCACTTTTCGGATTATTCCCTTTATTCGTATTGTAATTTCTTACTTCATACCTTAACTAATATTATGAATGTTTGTAACGATGGATGTTTGTTCCACTTTTACGCAAAAACTACTGAACTGATTTAGATGAGAGCTTACAGTTATATAACACAGGTTATTATTTGAAAATATATAACAATAACTTTAAAGGGACGAAGAAGATAGACGTATCTTTGTAGGTAAAAAAATTAGGAAAAAGGAGGACATTTGAAATTCTTAATCTAACTTGGTTTTATGCAATAGTTTTCATTTATACTCACGTAATACGGGGTATTGTTTGTAGCCTCTATGAAAAAGTGTATGATGTCATGATGTCACATAATATGTAATACAATTAAATTTTACAACACACACATAGCTAGGGTATATTATATAACAACTGAATGAAGATGTATAAAAAAATTACTATTGCATTTATTATTTTGATGGAGTTTCATAAAAAGGTTGCAGTTTCTATAATATAGAAATAAATTAAATCAAATTAAACCAGCTTCACGCTGTATCCCGCACACAGGAGGGCCTACCCTCCTGTAGGAGGTAGACACTTCCCGCGAATTATTGCGAGTTATTGAGTGGAGTGGCGTGGCGGAACACAACGCCGCCTTTTGTCTCGACCCCAGAGCGAAGAAACAGACATATAAATTTAAATTAATATTTCATTTCCTCGAGTGGGGATCGAACCCACGACCAGTCAGGTTTACAGTCACATTTCGTGTCCCTGTGCCGCGACTGGCCTATAATATACGAATTATCTTTTATAGGTTAAGTAAACATTGTAAGCAGTTAAGGAGTACAAACTAACTAATATATAACAATATAATGCAAATACTCACATAGTGGTCATGATGTGGGATATGGTGTGGGATGTGATGTGGAACATGATGAACTGGTACTATTGGTAGATGGTGTAAGACAGGTACATGGTGAATAGGCACGGGGTGGTGTATCGGCACTGGATGGTGAGGGCCGTCGTGTTTGATCACCTCCTGGTGTGAAATGGCATGATGATGATGGTGAAACAACCCGTTACTGACCGATATCAAAGTGCACAGTGCTAAAAGCTGAAACTTTTTTTTCATTAAATATATGGGTCCAAAAAGATGAGTACCAAAGCCTTCCTAAAATTAGATAAATCCACGGATCTTAGTTTTGAATTATTAGGATTTAACCTGCGTGGCAAATATTAATAAGGACGAGGATATTTTATAGCATAAAACGAAAAGCGAAAAAACTTACTTTATTCATATTAGTACAATTATATTAAGACTATGAAACAGATGAAATTTAACTAGAAGCACAGAAGAAAATGTATGTACAGGGTTTGCTCCATTAGCTTTTATAGAAGTTATAATAGTGGGAATTCATAGAGCAAAAATCAATTTCTCAGAGTTTACTAATAGCTTTACTGTAATACTTATATTACTACAATAGCTACATGTGTAAGATCAATTATGATATTTTTTAATTAGAGTCAAAACGACCGTATATCTTATCATATATTTAGTCTAATCTTATCATATACTTATCATATATTTAGTGGAGGCAAAGCGCGGCGTTAAGTTCTGCCACTCAACACTAATGCCTTTAGAATTCGGCAGAAAGTGGGGAACGGACTCTGCCTACCCTGCTGTGTGCGGGATACAGCGTGAAGCTGATTTATTTATTTAATTTTTTTATATATTTAGTAAGTATATTGCATAATAATATGTTTAAATAGTCCAGTGCTACCTTGAATATATAGAATCAAATAAAACGTTTACATTTAATTGGGCGTACCTTAATTATGAATGCTCGCACTAACAACAATCTAACAGAGTTTCTAAAATATAATATTAAATGTTGATGTTCGTGATCCAAGCTATGAGTATTTGTTTTCATATATTTGAAGTATATTGTTGTGTGGATATTTAATTGTTTTATATGTCCTTATATATAAATACGATGTTTTTATTTAAAAATATGTCAAAAATGAATACAAATATATATCTTTACCTGTGACATTTGTAGTCGTGTGAATGTGAATGTTTGCTGTCGCACGGTAAAAACATAACAATAGGAAGTAGTTCATAGAAGTATGCAAACAATTGTTTAGTGAAATATTTTATATTTTAAGAATGCGATTGTAGAAATAATTATGTAACATAATAAATGACTAAATATCTAAGACAAATTCACATCGTCTAACTTCAAATAAGATATCGTCAAACCTACTATTGTATATAGGATCACGTACAGACACACATATTATACAGACAGACAGACAGACATATACATCTTTTTTTATTAAGCTCTATTTTTCAAAACATCGTAGGAGAAAAGTTACAACAAGAAAAAAATATAAATATTTTTATTGACTAATGTGCAGAAAGCCGATATTTGCTTTAATAATTTCGTAGGCGTTTATAATACTTATGATATTAGGGTTTAGGGGTGCCTAATAGAGGGTAGTATAAGTATGTAGCAATATATAATGAAAATATAATTTCTGATATTACTTCGAAGACAATATTACAAATTGAGCTTTATAATTTAACCATATTTAACGAAAATTAAATTAAGGTGCACAAAGTGCACAATGGCACAGAGGCACAATTTAAATTTATATTTCTATTTCTTGCTCTGGTGTCGAGGCAAAGCGCGGCGTTGAGTTCTGCTACTCCACACGCAATGCCTTCAGATTTCTGCAGAAAGTGGGGAGTGGAGTATTTTAACACTACGTTCCCTCTGCCTATGCAGAGTGGAGTTTGGAGAGCGTACCTGCTGTGTGCGGAATACAGCGTGAAACTGATAAAAAAACATAACAAAATTCCTGAGCTAAAAGTAAAATTAAAAGTAACAAGAATTATGTTTTAATTTAAGAATATTCTATTCTTTGCAGTTCATTTTATTTAATTACTAGCGTTATAAAGATTGATTGTTTTCGTTAGAGAGTACCTTCACTCGCTTTTGTAACAGCTGTCGCTTTAGCGTATATTTTATAGGTCAATGTCTAAATTAAACAGACAAAAAACTGTACCAATGTCATTGCGAACGCATATTTTTTGTTACGTAAAATTATATTAAAATATTTGAAACTTTAATAAACATGTACATGACTAAGTAAATTAAAATGAATATTTGAGTTTATATGTGTTTCGCTCACTGAATTATTACTACTACTATTTTTTATCGTATTTTGTGGGACAGGCAAAGATATTTTTATTAATACAAATTAAAATTGAATTAAATCCGCTTGACGCTGTATCCAGCACGCAGCAGGGTATGCAAAGGGATCGTAGTGCTAAGATATTCCGTTCCCTTACTTACTTGATTAATATAGTCATTAATAAATAGTGTTGGATGATGGAATCAAAAATCTAAAAATAATAGTTGGATTAACCATTAATGCAAATATACTCCACAAGTTCTCACGTAACCGAACGCTAAGAATGAAATACGAATACCACGGATACTGTAAAAACTGATTACGAACGCCTATAATCTAACAATTGGTCTCACGCACGATCGGAATCTAAGTACTCGTTCACAATAATCTGTTATATAAACTAGGTGTTAACGAATTATTTTATGACAATTAACTTTTTTTTTCTCACAGTTAAAGTTTTAATGAGACTTGGATTTTGGCGATTTAAGATGGGGCTCTATAATATTTTTTTGTTAAAACTCTAAAATGTAGATAATTTTTTCGTGGAATTTGTCTATTCACTAAGATATAACTCTTTTCTTTTCCTCATCTATGATATATAGCTGAAATAAAAACAGAACTAAAATAGAAGAAACGAAACGGTAAGTAACATATTTTATTTTACTATTTTTTTTATTAATCAACGCAGTGCTAAATGCAACCACACGCATAATGAATGGCTATATGCGAAACTGAAAAAAAAATTAAATACAACACATTGTAGTAAGGGACGCTTCTCTCAAGTATCACAGAGTGGATAGGGAGAAGTTATTCTCAATACTCATAGAGCTATTGTGCCTTATCTCGTTTAGTAAATGACAATATCGAACCCACAAACATTGTGTGTATTGCGTGCTCTTCTACACCACCAAGGCGCAAACTGGTTAGTAATTGAGTTAACTAAAATTGATCGCGGATCGGATCTTATTAAATAGATATAAAAATCTAAAACTTATTAGATTATTAAAACGGTATTGTGTACGAGGTTTTATCTTTGAGCGATCGATTGAGTGCTTTGAACTCAAGGTCGTATTGATTCATTCTTTTGATTAACGTGGTCTTTACTACGACTGTTCTTAATTTAACATTACTACTTGTAACAAGATCAGTTCACGTTTTAATAATATTATCCAATAATTTTCCTTTCGTCAGGTTTATTTACTTATCTATTAAATATCGGTAAATAACGGTAGTTATTATTTTCAGCAAAATATTTTTTTGTCAGAAATTATAGAGAAGTTTTATGTCATTATTCCTCGCAAAAATGAGTTTATGTTACACTCGAAATGGTGATGTTACTTTATAATATTTTTTTGGTATTATTTTCATCTATATTTAGTAAATGTAGTCAACATTTCGTTGTCGAACAATTAACTGAAAATGTGATATCTTGTATTAAGAATAAATCTTTAATTGATCCATTAAATAGTGCTATATATGTATATATTACTGTTTATTTTTTTTAATATAATATGCTACTTTAAGGAATCAAAGTTCCTCTGAATGATGTTTCTATATGATATATGACTACATAAGCAGATGCTGTACGCATCTCTTAATTTCTTTATTTGTGCCAACGCAAAACTAATGCTAAATCATCTTTAAATTAAATTTTAGGTTAATTAATTTTAAATTTTATTTAATTTTTTAATTTTAATTATTAAATTTTAGGTTAATTAATTTTTTTGCTATCAGTTTTTTTCTAAGGTTCTTAATATAATGTGCAGAATAACATGCGTAAGCTACTTAACGACAGTTTCCTAACTCAGCCTTTAAAGAACACAAAATTGGAGGTAATTTGTCAAATGGTGAGTTACCCATCGGATGTTGTTTGTTCCAGTCAAGTGCAGTCTTGAGTAATGCTTGTAATGATTGCTTTTAAATTGCTTTTACCAATTAGGATACATATTTGGTAGGACCTACTAATGACCACATAATGTCAAATGAGGGTCATCTGGAATATTAAAATATTTTATGGTGATGTCGAAAATATTATTAATGAAAATAATAATTTTCAATATTTTAATCTGAAATTTAAGGAAATTTAAGTCTCTAAATTTAATTTATATATTTCTTGTACAGTATGTAGCTTGTCCAATAGATAATAACAAATATTTGTATTAATTGTAATATTGTTTTATTTTCATTTCCTTTATAATTTTCTAGGCATATTCATAGTTATATTCGAATGTAAAGAATACGTTTCGTAAGTTTGTACTTTTTACATTTTATATCGTGATTATCATTCTTAAACACCCGCACGCAAGCTGCAACTGTGTATGTGTAATGGGTATGCTAATTATTTTTAAACACTGTGTAATATAACGATTCAAGGGTAATGTTAGAATAAAACTATTATTTGAATGGACGACTTACGAAATGTACACGTTGACATGAAAAAATCAAAGTTAATTAAGTCTGCCTACAGCGTAATAATATACTCTACATCTATACTTAAATATCAATCAACGATGTTGCATACTATCGCTTATTCGTAAAGGGTAATTGAAAAGATTGAAAGAACTTAGTACTGATCAGCAAAGTATATTTATTTACAAGAGAATATTAAATTCATAAAAATCGTTATTATATACACACATAAATATCACAATTCACAGTCATTCATCACGATCATATCCTCATTTATGCTAAAGTCGTTCAGTAATGGAGACCATGATGGCCATGGGCGAGGGGTACCGCGTAGTGCGCGATGGGAGCAGCGTGGACGATGGGGGCAGCGTGGACCACGGGGGCGTGGACGACAGGGGCGGGGTGGTGTCCAACAGATTTGTGGACAACAGCGTTGAAACTGCAAAATAATACGTTAAATAAGTAACCTGATAACACATTATATTTAGCTTTTAAGTAAACTTTTAGTATATTTGGATATGGCTATATTTTAAACCATTCACTTCTTTATTTTCTTTTCTTTGAATTCTTTTGTGTTATTCAATAGATAACTATTTATAAAAGACTAATATCTAACCTATAGTTATTTCAAATGTTATAGCTTACCCATGGTGGTCATCGGCGGTGTATTCTACTTTACGGACGGAACCGTCAGGTTCAACGAGGGAGTAGCTTCCGTGCACGGCACCACCGTCGCGGCTCTCGTGTTGGGACTTGTGGTCACCGGTGTGAGGGTCAGCCACGGAGTAAGAAAAGTCGTATTTGGGGTGAGACTGAAATGATAACAATAAAAAAATTAACTAAATATTTAAGTGTACAAATCAGCTTCACGCTGTATCCCGCACAGAGCAGGGTATGCAGAGGGAACATAGTTATAAAAAACTTCGTTCTCTAATTTTCGCCGAATTTTTCGAGGTATTGTGTTTAGAGGCTTTTGCCTTGGTGCCAGAACGAAGAAATGAAAATATTAAGAAATAATAATTCATTTTCTCGAGTAGGGATCAAACTCACAACCGTCGCACCATTTAACTCTTTGCCTAGTTACCAGAGCCACTACCAGTGTAAATATTAAGTAATTCATTACCGTGGTGGGAGTGGGAATCGAACCCACAACCGGTAGTCAATACAGACTGTTCATATTAATGTATATATATATGATGTATGTATCAATTTATAGTACTTACGTATTCATGAGCTACGGCGATGGGAGCGTGTACAATGGGGGCGGCGTGCACGGCGTGGACAAGGGGAGCGTGGACGACGGGAGCGGCATGGATCAATGGAGCGGCGGCGTAGTGGACGGGGGCGTCGTGGCGGATGATGCTTTGGGAGGACACAGCCGCGGCATGATGAAGAGGAAGAATGCCAGCGTTGACAGCTGCCAACACGGCGCTCAGGGCTACGATCTAAGAAAATAATAAAATCATACAATTACATACAAAAATATTATAAAAGCTTTATATTTCACAAACTTAGAAGCTCAACTTACTTTGGAGAACATTTTGCTGTTGTTAGCCAAGTATGTGACTGATAATATTATCGGGTCTGGCCAGACTTTTATATGAAATGCAAAACGGAGGCATAGTCCTTAGGTGGTGGGGCTTGCGGTCATTTCAGTTCCGTAACTTTGACACGGCGAGGTCGTTGTTGCCACCGTAATCATTTACTCCCTCACTGTCACCCCGCAGCGCGGCCGGTTTGTCTACGCATATACAATATTTCGTTATGTCCAAATTAAATGTTATGGTTATAAATTATTCCCGCTGTATCCCGCATATAACAGGATAGGCAGAGGAAATTTAGTGTTAAGACACTCCGTTATCCACTTTCCGTCGAATTCTCAAGGTATTGTGTGTTGAGTGGTGGAACTCATCGTCGCACTTTGCCTTGTCACTGAGGCGAGGATAGAAAATATTAAATAATTAATTATTCCAAATGGGAATCGAACCCACAATCGATAGTAAATAGAGTAAATTCAAATATTTAGTTAAAAGTGAATGTATTTTTTTATTAAATAATTTAAATTACTTTTAGTTTTTTTTGTGTTCCAATTACTCAATTAAATTATTTTATTAATATGAAGTAAATTATCAAGGTCGAAGCTATTTACCCTAAGCGGTATTTGTATAAGTATTAAATGTTTGTGTAAAGTTATATGAAATTGAAATTGAAATTCAAGACCTATAATTAAGTGTAGTTACACATTCAAATAAACCTTAATCTTCAGATAATCAAAATAAGAGTAGCGCATGTCACTTTATTACTCTTGGAATGTCTTAATGTGGCACGTGTTCCGTCACGCCCAGCGTGTTTCATACGACTTGTTAAGTGCCCAACTGCACATTTATTTCAAGCTACTTCTACTACAAATGGTCCATAACATGCTTAAATTTTATCACCTAAAGTTTCATAAGAAATTAAGAATTACTTGTACTAACTGTGACATTTACTATATTATTTTTCGGAAAGAGTATCTTTATATTTTACGTTACGTACTCAAAATACGGAGAGAATAATATTTTTGTATATATATCATATTATTAAATGCATTAAAATTTATAACAAAAAAATTTTGTAAATATAACTAATTTCCGCAATGTCTTATTTACTAGAATGTTTAAGGATTCATAAACCGTTATGCTTATTGTTTAGAAAAAAATATAAAATATTCAAATAAATATTTTAAAAGCGATTGAAACTTATTTCGGGTCCACTATTTTTACTTAAGGAATTTGAAGTTCTTCTTTAAAGCTCTTAACAAATTATTAAATTTCTTACACAACTGTTTTTTCATATGAATTATTTAAAATATTATATGAATATGTATTCTTATATTATTTAGAATATAAGCATCTAATGTTGAAGCTTAGCAGAATTGTATCTGGTTACGAAATGCAGTAAAGCTAAAAAACCTCATTTTTTAAATACTTTGGTACTTCATAATAGCCGATGTATATTTAATTTCAATGAATCAAAACACTAACGAATTGTGTAACGTCACTATCAAATGCCCTGTGACATCGACCACACAGTGGTCACCCGGCATACCTCTACCTCAACTAATATTGTGTATTTTATTTCTCAACTTACATTCGTAATACGATCAGGGACTTAATAGAAATGAAATAAAGCAATTACTCGAATGAATGATGAATATAGTACTTTGTTCGTTAATATGTATTTTAACAAGGCACATGCTGCGTTGATTGTTTTCCAAACGATTTCAAAATGCCCTTAAGTGAAATTATTATTATTGAATGTAGGGTAATATAGATTTTAATAGATTTATTATTATCCACATTTTTCGTATGTATGGGCCTTCGATCGCAATTTAAGAATTTGTTTTTAATTTTATGTGTAACTTGTGTCAAAAATTGATGCTAAGACTCTACTAACGGATGGGTCAAGGGTTTTTATCAACTCAAGGAATGATTTCGATTATATGTTAGTAAAGAAATATATTAACCATCTTATAATTATTTATTACCTTTGAATTGGCAAAAAGTATAAATATATTTTTATACCCTCTTAAAGCAAAATACATCGGTTTGCTACTCTACCAGAAGTAATTTCTACAAATAAAAGTAAGCGAAATTAGAATGCACTACCATAAACTTTAGTTTCTTTCTACCCACACCGCTAATTGTACGAGATGTATGGAGAAAAAAATATAATGAAAAAACAACAACACAAAGTGTGCTACCACATTAAACAAAAATAAGATATCATAATGGAAAAGTTTTTTATATACTTAAATTCAAATTGTCAATTTTTCATCGCATTATCTACGCTAGTTTGCTTTGCGGATATTAGAAAACATATAAAAGGAAGTTGCACGATCTTGCTTGACATAATTAAATTAATTTCCCACGAATTTGTTTATAAAAATTGTTGGGAAATATCCCCGGTAGGTCCGGTCTGGAGTTCGGACAGAACGTGAGCTCGTGTCAGTGTCACGGAAGCGGTAATCTGATTAATGCCTTTGTCGTTTTATTAATGCGAAATAAAATTGGTAAGGTATTGTTAAAAAAGTGTTATAATTCATTCATTTTGATGGAAGTCGAAAAAATAGGAAAATGTTATATATTATATGATTTTGTTTTTATTATATTAAAAGTGAAAAAAAAGGTCGTCGTGGCGCAGCGGCACAAGGGTGTGACTGAAACGCGATGGCTATGGGTTCGATTCCCACTCGAGGAAGTGTAATATTTATTTACATTTATATTTCCATTTCTTCGCTCTGGTTGAGTTCTGCCACTCAACACGCAATGCCTCCAAAATTCGGCAGAAAGTGAGGAACGAAGTGTTTTAACACTAGGTTCCCCTGCCTACCCTGCTGTGTGCGGGATAAAGCGTGAAGCTAAAAATAAACCGCCTTGAAAATAATTCTATTTCTATTATTAAATAGATTTTGTTTGATGAAAGGATAAGTATAATCTGTGGTTAGGAGGTCAATCACCGTTCTTACCAATTTTGGCCCTGAGAAAATAATAATAATATCAATCATTGTTTTTTGTATCTAACACCATTTATTTCGTGGTAGGTACCACAAATTGTTAAATTAGAGTTTATATATAGCTTGTCACGACATAATGAAAACATAATAAATGAAGTGTGTAATCAAATTGGTTTATGTCTTTTGTACATATTGATCGATTTATGATTCACTTTAAATGCGCTTTACTAGGAGCTTTCAGTTTATTTATATACATAAAAATTATGCATAAATAATACAGTTACGTATAATTTTTTTAACGCCGCAGGTTGAGGGTTCGATGCCCTCTCGAAGAAATTAAATATATAATATTTTCGTTCCTTTGCTCTGTCCGCCACTCAGCACGCAATGCCTAAAGAATTCAGCGGAAAGTGGGGAGCGGAGAGTCTTAACAGTAGGCTATCCCTACCTACTCTGCTACTTGCGGTTTACGTTAGAATTTTATATTCAAAATGTACATAAATTGTAAAATACTAAATACTATTATTTATTTTAAATAATATAATCTTTTACTCGTAATTACAATTTAGGTTTAGGTCACGCTTGGTCTATTTCTAACTTATTTAACTATTATGACACAATTTATAGTAGGCTGTTGAACAGGTTCGTTACAAGGCATGGGCGTATAAACGGTAGTAGAGAAATTGGGAAATTAGAGTATACGATTTCCAAATCTAGATTTATCCAAGATTTGACACGACAAATGCAATGCTACAAGCTATTTACTTCAAAATACTTCCATTCGAGGAAATGAAATATTTTAAATTTTCATTATTTCGCCCTATTATCTAGGCAAAGCGCGGCGTTAAGTTCCGCCACTCAAGAAGCAATGCCTCTAGATTTCGGCGGGAAATGGGGACAGTCTGTTATATATATGTAAATATTATATCTTTTTTTTGTATATAATATGGCATTTCGCCTGAGGATGTACTGAACTGACTAATGGTGTAGTGTATTTAGTGAAAGGAAATTGTAGTTAGTGACATTATTGATTAATTTGTTATTATATGACATTTAAGATTAGATTACATACCTACTCAATTTACATATTAAATTATTTTTCTTTTATTATTATTATTATAAGTTATATATTTATATAGTTTATATTTAACCTTATAACAAGTTTTTTTATTGCAATTATATTATTTGTTATTGAGTAAAAGATTTATATGTAAACTGNGGGTTCGATGCCCTCTCGAAGAAATTAAATATATAATATTTTCGTTCCTTTGCTCTGTCCGCCACTCAGCACGCAATGCCTAAAGAATTCAGCGGAAAGTGGGGAGCGGAGAGTCTTAACAGTAGGCTATCCCTACCTACTCTGCTACTTGCGGTTTACGTTAGAATTTTATATTCAAAATGTACATAAATTGTAAAATACTAAATACTATTATTTATTTTAAATAATATAATCTTTTACTCGTAATTACAATTTAGGTTTAGGTCACGCTTGGTCTATTTCTAACTTATTTAACTATTATGACACAATTTATAGTAGGCTGTTGAACAGGTTCGTTACAAGGCATAGGCGTATATACGGTAGTAGAGAAATTGGGAAATTAGAGTACCTATGCGATTTCCAAATCTAGATTTATCCATGATTTGACACGACAAATGCATTGCTACAAGCAATTTACTTCAAAATACTTCCATCTGAGGAAATGAAATGTTTAAAATTATCATTACTTCGCTCTGATGTCGAGGCAAAGCGCGGCGTTAACTTCCGCCACTCAACACACAGTGCTCCTAGAATTCGGCGGAAAAAGGTATATACATATATATATAACATCTTTTCTTTGTATATAACAGCATTTCGCCTGAGGATATACTGAACTGACTAATGGTGTAGCGTATTTAGTGAAAGGTAATTGTAGTTAGTGACATTCCTGATTAATTTGTTATTATATGACATTTAGGAACTTACATACTTACTTAATTTACATATTAAATTAATTTTCTTATTCTATTATTATAAGTTATATATTTATATATAACTAATAGATATTATAATATAATAGTTTATATTTAACCTTATAACAAGTTTTTTTATTTGCAGTTATATTATTTGTTATTGAGTAGAGTAGTTGTAAATGTAAAAATAGTACAATTTTCGGCGGGCAATATATTTTATTTTAATATAAATTGTATAAATTCTAGTCAAAATAAATGTAAATTAACTTTTTATATTAGATAAAGCCAAACTTTTGTCAATAATGTATCTACTACTGTCCATGGCATAGACTCTATGCAAATAGAATTACAATATCATATGATTAAATTGAGCCAAAATGAATGTTATGTGCAATACTTGTCGATGTAAATAACAGGCAAGTGCTGAAGTTTCGACAGCGAATGTTTAAGATTTATCAATTAGATTTGTTTTTCGCAACTCAAATATTTTAAATGTACCTTTCTTCAAGTCATTGTCTTGTTCTTGTAGAAACATATTTACTATAAAATAGGTGCTTAAAAATGGGTATTTTTTTTTCTTTAATTTCCTTTTGTAATTTTATTTTTCAGCTTCACGCTGTACCCCGCATGTAGCAGGGTAGGCAGAGAGAGCCTAGTGCTAAGACACTCCGTTCCCCTCTTTCCGCCGATTTCTGGATGCATTGTGTGTTGAGTCGCGGAATTCAACACTGTGCTTTCTTTCGACACTCGGAGCGAAGAAATAAAGATATTAAATATTTAATTTCCTCGAAAAATCGAACCCACAATACAGTTAGGAAAGTAATAAAAAATATTTTGAATTTAAGCTTATTTATTTAATGAGTATAAAATTAATACGTTCACAGCGAGCAAAAATATTTTGTAAGTTTTTGGCATCATTAACTGTTTTTCATATTAGTAATGGTGATACTGGGCAGAGTAGACGTGATGGCTAGGTCCGGAGTTTTGAACTACCGCGTTGAAACTGAAAAATATATAATGTTTATAAATATGATTTAGAGATATATTTTATAGAGGCCAGTCGTGGAACAGGGGCACAAATGTGTGACTGTCCACGCATCTGGCGAAACTCGGCGTTAAGTTCCGCCACTCAACACGCAATACCTCCATACCAATCAGCGGAAAAAGGGGAACGGAGTGTCTTAACAGCTAGGTTTCCTCTGCCTATCCTGTCGTGTGCGGGATACAGCGTGAAGCTCATTTATATAAATATAATTTATACTATCTAAGCTTGAGCTGACTTTAGAAAGCGTTACCTCATAATTTATAAACATTTCAAATATGAATATTAAAAGAATAAAATACGAAATATTTTGTGGTTTAGTATGAAAAAAATCTGTAAACATTTAAATCTAGATCGCACTTTTTAGGTCATATATTTTATTTATTAAAGGCAGTAAAGACCGGTGAACCTTACTGAATCATGAAGACGTCAAAACTCGTTTGAACCAACTGACACTAGTTTGCCGAGATATTTTAGTAGTAAACACAGAGGTCGATTGAGGTTATTACTCGTATGATGAAGCTCAAAAATACCGGTTAGACCACCATGTGTGTTTATATATGTGACGTATGCATGTTATGCATCTTATAAACTTCCTGAGAAGCTTCCTGGCAAGTTATACAAGTTTATAAATTTTATATAAAAAACAAAGTTTAAAATAGAGCGATAGAAAATAAAGTAAGTATATCTTACCCGTGATGGTCGTCGGCGGAGTAAGATACTTTTCTGAAGGAGCCATCAGGTTGGAGTAAAGAATATTCCCCTTTGACAACATCTCCGTCGCGAGCTTCGTGTTGAGCCTTGTGGTCACCAGTGTGGGGATCTTCTACAGAGTACGAGTACTGGTACTTGGGATGAGACTGTAATATAATTGTAACAGAAAATTATGCCATAGATGATAAATGGTGGCGAAGTATATATCATATGGAAATAAGTTAACAAAAAAGTAGTTATAAAATAATAAACAAACATAAAAAATAGCATAAAATAATTTTATTTTATATAATGCATATATTACGTGTCTTCATTCATTATTATTAGAGTAGTTGATTTACTCACGTAGTAGTCTTTGGCAGCGTAGCGGCTGGCATATCCGTGGTTGCCATGTGGTGCGGCGTGTGATAAAGATAATACATTAGCGTGGGATGTTGCGTGAGCGAAAGGAGCACTGCCAAGGGAGGCTGCATGGGCTAAAGAACTGGCATGGGCTAGAGGACCACCATAGCCTAAAGCAGTTCTTGACGCTAAAGGAGCACCATAAGCTAATGGAGCACCATGAGCCAGTGGAGCACCATGCGCCAGTGGAGCACCATGAACCAGTGGAGCACCATGCGCCAGTGGAGCACCATGAACCAGTGGAGCACCATGAGCCAGTGAAGCTCCTGGAGCCAAAGGACCGTTATATCCTAAACGATGACTATGTGCCAAAGGAGCTACTGGAGCCAAAGGCCCCACATGACTAAGAGGAGCTGGGTGGGCTATAGGCGCTAAGTGCCCTAAAGCAGCAGCATGATTCAAGGAACCTAAGTGTGCAAGAGGAGCCACAGGAGCTAAAGGAGCTTTATGAGCAAGTTGCGCTGAATGGTCTAAAGCAGCTAACGACGCAGAATGAGAAAGAGCGGACGCATATCCAAGAGATCCCGGAACTAGGGGGGCGCCATATCCAAGGGGTGCAGGATAGTGAGGATTGGCAACGTGCCCGGCAGCGTGATTCAATGGGTTATATTGGGAAGATGGGGACCAACCGCCATGGCCCAAGCCGCCAGCTTGCGCCACTGCCACTATTACACCAAAAATGAAGATCTGTAAAACAATAAATGTTATGTAAAGTAGTTGAACTTTACAGAAAAAATGTATTATGTTATTTAGTAGTTTGCTTACTTTTGAAAACATTTTTTGTTCGAATTCTAATCCGTAACTGACATGTTTTTGATAATTAATCGTGGGTTTTATAAGAATTTACATTGTTGCTCCGGTGGGGCGCTTCGTGGTACATCCATGTAGCTGCAAGGTCATCACTCTTTGTCTTCACAATTCTCTCATTACACACTAGACGGGCCAAAGAATAGTTACTTAACAGTTTTTCTGTGAACTGTATCTCATTATACTGGGTCGGTGTAGGCTGTGATAAGGTAAAAAATATTATTTTATTAGATAAGTATATGTATGAATGAGGAATAGATGGTTATTGTCGAGTTCACACATTTTAGGAATGTGTATCAATGATATGGAATGATATCTACCTCATACCTGAAAAGACACATTGCGATAAATGGACTCTATAATGTGGACTAAATAGTGCTAATGTTATAAGTATTATCATTAACTTTTATAACTCTGCTTGGTATGCCACTTATTTTTTAAGCATCCATATCTGTTCATAAACAGTCTTGGTTATATTCCATTTTTTTTAAAATAAATTTATGAAGAAAAATTCGTATTAGGCTTTTATATAATACTAGCGGACCCGGACGCGGCTACGCCTGCTTGAAATATAAGAATATAATTTCTATAGAAATATAATTTCAATCTAGATGAAATGCTAAAAGTGACTATTATATTTATTTTCATAAGGATGAATATCAAAATGA
>JAKRZM010000001.1:160146-206308 GCA_036379175.1 Heliconius cydno galanthus | reverse complement strand
ATTTATCGTATTTATGTTAATTTACATAAGAATGTACAAATAATAAACTATATATAAACCTTCTACGAAAAATACTCGACCTAGTGGTGAAAACCGCATCAAAATCCGTTGGATGGTTTAGAAGAAGAAGAGTTAGAAACAACGGCCAGACACGAAAAGCGACTTTGTTTTATAAGATATAGGATAGGATAGGATATCAAAGAAATAAACACATAAAAAATATGTGTAACTTAAAAAATATTATTGACTTAATCGATTTTCAATTATATTTTTTTATTATAACACCAGAATAAAACATTATATATACAAAAATTCTGGTAAGTACCTTGATTTTAACTCCTATTAGCGATATATTAAGGAGCCAACTAATGACTAGCTAGAATCGAATGGAGAATTGGAAAAAGGGATAATTTAAAAAGGCCTTCGTTCATATTAACAAATAAATAATAACTAAATTTGAATACTTGCTAGTTTAATATTTAGTGAAAATTATACAGTTATTTCCTTTCAACGAACAAGTAACTGGTAATTTTTGTGACAAATATGTTAGTTTCAAAAGTTTATAGTTACTACTGCGGTTACATGATCGCATGGAAATCTTACTTACTTCAGATTTTTGTGATGTTCACATTTGTATTGGCGTACGTGACGTTATTTTTTCTTTTCTTTAGTGTATTTTTTATTTTATTTTATTTACTATTACCAAAATTTTTATACTTATGTATAATTAATATAAAGCAGGTGGATCATAAAAATGAAACCAAATATGGATATCATAATTATGTATTGTAAATAATTTTAATTAAAAGCATTCGAAAATTGTGAAAGTACAAGCCTACGTCTTTGTTTATAACAATTAAGGTGATTTTGTGTTATCATTACGCTTACCCAATTGCAACTACCTTGATAAATACAAATTCAATTTCACCGTTTATAATTAAATGTGTAGAAACTATTAAGTTAAATACTTTTTTCTTTTAAGGCTTTAATATATTTTAGTAAGTGACCTATGTTCTACATTTGTGTGCCCCACTTGTTCTCTCTGTTGGTGTTATATGATATAAAAACCACTGTTAGTACAGTATTGACATCAATCATTGACCAGCATTGTCCATTTCAACAGTAAAATGTTCGCTAAGGTGCGTGCGATAAATATTTTATATTTGTCACCAGAAATAATATTATAATTTTCGCATAAAAAATGTTTCAACATAAAAAATTACGTTTTGTTTTAACTTCTTATAATTGAAGAATATTAAGAAAACATTTTTCAAATACTCAAAATAAAATTTCTCATTGTTTTTTATAGCACCAGAAAATACTAAATTTTTTTTTTTATCAACAGGTTGCAATTTTTGGAATCCTTCTGGCTGCGGCCAACGCTGGTCTCCTACATGGACATGGCCACGCTGTTTCATCTCAAAGCATTGTTCGTCACGATGAAGGACATATCGCCCCCTTGGCTTATGCTGCACCTTTAATTCACGCCGCCCCACTGGCATATGCTTCAGCCGTCTACGCCCCTGCTGCTTATACTGGACATGATGAATATGTAAGTTATTTATTTTTTTATCACGCTGTATCCCACACACAGCATGGTAGGCAGAGGAAACTTAGTGTTAAGACATTCCGTTCCTCATTTTCTGTCCAATTCTGGAGGTATTGCGTTTTGAGTGGGGGAACACAACGCCGCGCTTTGCCTCGATAGCAGAGCAAAGAAATGAAAATATCACCAACAGTTTATATTTTTGTGCTTTTTTATTATTATTTTGTAATTGACTGACATTTTTAGGCTTATCCCAAATACGACTTCGCGTACTCAGTAGCTGATCCCCACACCGGCGACCACAAGTCCCAGCACGAGAGCCGCGACGGTGACGCCGTACATGGATACTACTCTCTGGTCCAGCCCGACGGCTCCGTACGCAAAGTTGAATACTCTGCTGATGATCATAGCGGGTGAGTTTTGTATAATTATTTTTACGACTTAGAACTGTGTAACTGTGTTCTTATAAATACGTAAAAAAATATTAACTTATAATCTTATTGTTTTTAATCCGGAGAGGTATTATTATTTTAAGTAAGTGGTATTGTTTTACTAGTATTTAAAATAATTACTTATTAAAAATATAAATTTATTTATAGATTCAACGCCGTCGTGCACAACTCTGCTCCCTCAGTTCATCCTCAGCCAGCTTACTATCATCACTACTGATTCCAATCAAAACCAAAAATTTCTGTGTAAAATGAAAATGCCGAACTATTTATTAAATGTTAACTTAAACTGATTTTATCTTTTAATTCTTATACAATGCCAATCAAAACTATATTAATCTATCTATATAAAAGGACTTGTCCTCACTGACTGAGGTGAGACGCACGCACAGCCGTAACCGCTGTGCGGAGAAACTTGAAATTTGGACAGATGCTTACTTTCGTAATCTGGACTGCACCACTAAGAAGGGATTTTAAAAAGTTTTAACCCTAAAGGGGTGAAATAGAGGTTGAAAGTTTGTATGGAAAAAAAATTAAATCGGAACCGATTTTTATAAAATTTGAAATTTAGATTTTTAAAAGTATTTAATTAAACACGTGTTTCATCGTTTTCTAGAATTCTCCCTTAAGGGTGCAAATAAGGGGTTGAAAGTTTGTATGGAAAAATCTTAAAATCACCACCGATTTTTATAAAATTTGAAATGGAGATTCTTAAAAATATATTATTAAACATGTGTTTCGTGGTTTATTATAATTTACCCCCTAAGGGTGCAAATAAGGGGTAAAAAGTTTGTATGGAAAAACTTTAAGTCGTCACCGATTTTTATAAAATTAAAAATTTAGACAAAAATATTTCATTGAACATGTGTTTCATGGCTTATTAGAATTCACCCCTAAGGGTCCAAATAAGCAAGCGAAGCTGTGCGCGCCCACTAGTAATTAAGTAAAAGTTTGATCTTTAATGCGGTCTTTAATAGTTTGATCTTTAATAGTTTGATCTTTAATTAGCGGTTCAATGATAGCGATTCAGGTATTTTATAATAACTTGTACGTTTAATAATAAATGCGAAATGAAAGAAAAATATATGTGTAAGTTGTAACTTAATGTTGTAAAAAAAGGCAAATATATAAAACAAATTTCTTTACTAAAAAGAAATGAATACATAATACTGCCGTAAATTAAATTAATATATAAAAATAATAATAATTCTCTTATATAATAAAAGTATATATCAAGATAAAGATAAATAAATCTATAAGACAATGTGTCAAAATTAGTGCAAAGTGCGTTAAGTAAATTTTCCATTTGTCTAACTCTCGTTGGTTTGTTTGGGTGGATAAATGTCTAAAAGAATTTATAAAATTAAAGGCCATAGTGGCACAGTGAGAGTTATAAAACATCATTTTTATCTTTGGAATAACAATCCTTCTAAAATTATTAATTTGAAAGTTTGTGAGGATGGATGTTTGTTCCATTTTGACCCAAAAAATTCTGAATGGATTTAGATTAAAGTTTACAGTAATACAGTTTTCATACAATTCTGATGTAAACATCATAACATAGTCTTCAATTGATGTGAAAATTTTGCGCAATTTGTCTATAATATACTAATTTAGGGATTTGAACCCGCGTTCTCGGAACCACTTGTCATTGAACACTTGAACGCTCTTCTTACCACTTATTTTTGTTGTTAGCGTCTCTGTAGGGAGATTTTTATAAATTTCCGTTACCCAACGATGATTGCTTAGAATTATCGTTTGGCAAGAGAGTATACTATTTATTAGATTTTTTAACATTTTAAAAATGTGGAAAATATTTGTCTATATTAAAGCAATAAGTATAAGTGGACGAATAAGTATAAGCCGCGGGCGGATCACTAGTATTTTAATAATTTTAATAAATAGTATCTTGGTCTTCTATATAGGGAATGCCAATGTCATAACTTAATCAAAAAATCAATTATCAAAATTTTGTGTAGATCGATTATCTAAAATAGATTGATTACTTACAATTATTGATAAAATTGACAATGTAATTTGATTGGAGTAGAAAATTAAACTTTTTTATGTATCGTGCCTCGACTAACAGTAATTAGAGCGTGACATAATTTGAGGGACTCCTTGGATTGTTTTGTTGTTTAGATTTATTTTATTATTAAGTATTAATCATTTGCCATGTTAACAAATATAAGGGATAATCTTATATCACTGTTGGAAATAATGAAAAAATATGGTTTGGTTTTAAAATTTAATAAATTACTTATATATTATTTTGTATGATTGAATAAAAAATATATAAAAATAATATTATTTTAAATCAGTAGTGATGACCAGCGTAGGCAGGTTGCGGGTGGATTGAGGGTGCGGAGTTGTGGACCACTGCGTTAAATCTGAAATAGTATAAAAATATAGTATGACAAAAAATAAAAGGTGATAAAATATTATACATCAAAGACGCCATAGGGCAGTTAGCATGCACGTGGTTGAAACGAATAATAATAAACTTTTATCTTACTTGGGGTTGGGGACAAGACGTGGTTCTAGTCATCAAAATTTAGTTTATAAAAAATAATGAAATATAGAGTATTACCCATTGTGATCATCAGCAGAGTATTCAACTTTGCGTACGGAGCCGTCGGGCTGGACCAGAGAGTAGTATCCATGGACGGCGTCTCCGTCGCGGCTCTCGTGCTGGGACTTGTGGTCGCCGGTGTGGGGGTCAGCTACTGAGTACGCGAAGTCGTATTTGGGATGAGCCTGGAAAATAGTAATATTTTTCAAATGTCACATTAATTAACAAAGGGAATTGAATTTGTGGGACAATATTTTTTTTATTCATTTTTTATTTATTTATTTATTTATTTATTATGATTTAGAGTTCTCTGGTAGTTAAACAGATAGCTAAATTTCATTTATAATGTATGGATACTTACGTGTTCATCGTGACCTTCATAATGTCCAGCATAGGCAAGAGGGGCGGCATAAGCTGCAGGAGCGGCATAGTGGGCCAGAGGAGCTGCTTGAACCAGGGGTACGGCATAGTGAGCTGGTGCCGCAATGTGCCCGAGAGCCAAACCCTCGTCATGACGAACTATGCTCTGTGAAGACACTGCATGTCCATGGCCGGGGTAATAGCCAGCGTTGGCTGCTGCCAGGAGGGCTCCGAAGGCTACGATCTATGAATTTCATAATTACTTTATTATTTTTCCAAATATACAGAATTTGTTATATATTAGTTATAATATTTGTTTTATAAACTTTATTGTATTTAATAATTTTAGTCTCAATTGCGTTTAGTGACTTGCGGTCGATTTGATATTGTTCTCACGGAGCTAGTCTACATGCACCGATAAAGTATTAAATTACACAGAAATTCTACTGGCACTCACTTTGCTGAACATTTTGCTGTTGTTTGCTCGAGTTCTGGTCAGTGATTGATATCTGTACGAGCTGACCGTGACTTTTTATATGATTAAGCAGTCAATAAGAATAAGTGGGGTAGAAGCAGACCATGCATAGCGATCTATTGTGATAGTGGAGAAGGTCACCCGAAGAACCCCATTATAGTATCAATATCGATTCGTGTCATGGTACATGAATTTGACAGTTTCGACCACGCACGTCCAACATTGCACGCGAGGCGGCGTAAAAAGCTGTCAAAGTCAGGTCATTGATTATGTAAAGTGTGTAATAGTTGCGATTTTCTCGGTGATAAGTTTTCATATTTGTTACATTTTTGGATTACATAATTTTTGTTTTGCGGACTGTCATCACATTAATATTTTGTCATGTTTGGTGTTAAGTTTTAAAATCAATTATTTTTTTAATTTTCATAATATATTCATATTACTTCTTTATAGTATTTAGTGTATAATATTAAATATGTACCTACTATTAAAAATATTAAACACTATACTATGAATATTAAATACCTACTATTGTGTGCCTGTAGCCGCGACGGTTGTGGGTTCGATTCCCATTCGGAGGAATGAATTATTTATAATTTCATTTCCTTAGCGAGGCGAGGACTCTTCGTTAGGCTTGTAGCAGGGCAAAGTGCTGTGTTGAGTTCCGTTACTCAACAGACAATACCTCAAAAATTCAGAGGAAAATGAGAAACGGAAGAGTTTAATGGGAACGGAGTGCCTACACATTAAGTTCTCAGGTTCCATTTGCTACTCTGCGGGATAAAGCGCGGAGCTGCAAATAATATTAGTATTACAAATCCTTTCTTAAAACTATAATTTAATTACCTATTTCATTACCTATTAAATTTTATATTTATAGAAATAAAAATCTGAATTCCAATTTATAAATATTGATATCAATATTTATACATTTTTAATTCTGAAATTTTAGTTTTTAGTCTTGCGAGGACGTAATACCTATTCATTACTTCCGTTATTAATTTCCCTTTATAATTTTTATGCACTTAAAAGTAATTATCCTTGCAATAATAATAAAATTTGCAGATTACTGCTTGAGCTATTTAAAATACCTAGAAAAGCGAATGAAGTCAGTCCCCGCTTGGAAATATATAATGTTCAAATAATTAATTTAGTTATTTATTGTGAATTATACATAAATCGATTCTATATTACAATATGGCAAGAGGCACCAGATATGTAGTTAGAAGAAACAAATATTTTTCTCTTCAGCCTCACCTTGCAGCGTGCGGCTGTACACCCCGCGTATATCAGGGTAGGCAGAGGGAGCCTAGGGTTAAGATACTCCATACCCCACTTTCCGCCGAAATCTCGAGGCATTGTCTTGTTACCAGAGCAAGGAAATGAAAATATTAAATAATTCAATTCTCCGAGTGGGAATTGAACCCTTCACACTTCGAAACCGTTTCACACTTGTGCCTCGGCCAATTAAAAAAAATAATTTTCAGCATTACCAAATTTAATTAATGTATGTATGTATGTAATTGTTCCAAATAATTTCAAAACACAAATACGTAGGTACTTACGTACATACTTTGCATTATAAAATATACAATCACTTTATAAATATTGCAAGAACTAGATATGAAATGTTGACACCCGGTATATATGAGATAAGTTGATGAAATGCCTATGAAAACCTTTTAGTGTTTTTACATACTATAATTAGATATAATTTATCAATCATTAATTGCTTGCTGTCGTTACGAGACTACTTTTTGTGGATGCTAATGTTGGTAGTCTGATCTTTCAGTTGAATTCCTTTGGAGTAAGAGTTCATAGGATAGGTTTGTTATTTCAATATTTTGTTGTAATTTGTTTATAATTGATAAGTGTAAGAAATGTATGTAGGTAGATGTTAAAAAACAACATAGGAAGTGAGAATGATAGTTTAGGAATAGGAAGTATATTAATACAGTGGCGCAGAGGCAAGACAAGTGTCTGACTGTAAACACGATAGATTGTGAGTTCAATTTCCAGTAGAGTAAATTAAATATTTAAAATCTTCATTATTTTCTGGCTTTGAAAAAGTGCGGCGTTGAATGCCGCCACTCAACATCCAATGCTTTTGGAAGTCGGTGGAAAGTGAGGAACAGAAGTGTCTTAATGGGAACGGTGTGTCTTAACACTAGATTCCCAAGTTGCCTCTGCCTACCGGGATAGAGCATGACACTAAAAAAATAGGACGTAAGTTATTACGAGGCAATATTAGTTACTTGAGAGATTTATGAGTTTACACGATAATTTGATGTAAGCAGATAAGTTTCTACACTGTTTTGAAATTTTCACATATATACCGTAAATGTAAATAATTATGTATAAAGTTTATGCAATTTGCGGTAATCGTAAAATTTTACGTGGTAACGTTACTCTACTTGAATATTTGTATAAATACAATAATTAACAAAAAAATATTATATTATGGTAATTAAATGCACGCTGTATCCCTTGTTTCATTATAATTGTAGATAGAGAGAATACAGTGGCACGACACTCTGTTCTTCATTTTCTATCCAAATTTGAGACATTCCGTATTTTGTATAATAAAACTACGGGTGTGGATCGAACCCACAACCATCGCGCATACAGTCAGATGTTATTCCTCGGCGACTTAAAGGCTTACCATAACCACTGACGACTTATTATATATAATATTTGCAATATTATTAAAGTGTGGCCACACTAGGAATGAAACATACTTTTTTAGAAAACTTGAACGCGTTTGGACGGCTTCCAAGAGGCGCGGGTTCAAATTCTGCTGCGATAAAATGGCGGAAAGGAGAATGGAGTAAAATACTGATATACCTAGGTACTTTCTGCTTGCATTGATATTATAATGTATATATGAGAAATGTCTGACGTATTACTATGTTTTTTAGTTTCATGCTTTGTCCCTAGCGGGGTAGCCAGAGAGGACAGAACGCTAAACGCTACGGAGTCTCCCTCTCTTTCTCCTCATCCACTGTGATCAACCTGCACATGCTATGGTGTATATGGTCCTCATTCATTTACGGAACTTTCCTCCAGTATTATCGAGCACCTCTTCATCGAGCACGTTCTTTTTCATTCTCACCGTGATAACCTTGATAGTGTCGGCCATTCTGTGTCAATTACGGATATTTTTTTATAAATATCTTATAGGATCTAAGACCAACTTTAAATAAAAAAAATATATAAAAATATCTTAAAATTATTTGGTATCATGTTCTAGTGCAGTTATTTCTTTCAATTCTTCCATATTACTTTCTTTGCATATGTAAAATTATTAATGTAAGTATTGAAATAAGGGAGTAATAAATAATATTCAATATTTATTATATTTCCACAATTTAATAACACTCACTCATATTTACAAAAGTATATAAATAATAATCACAATTCATTCATGAGAGGTATCCACAGTTTAACAAAATTAGTAATGGTAGGCGGGGGCAGCTACGTGCACTTGGGGGGCTGAGTTGTGGACAACCGCGTTGAAACTGTAAACAAAAAATTATATTAAGAAAAAGAAAATATAGTCACTAAAATATATGATAAGATGATTTTTTAATCTAGTCATTTAAGGTGACTTCTCCTTAAGAGATACTAAAACATTGCCTATGGATACATTCTCGAATATATGGTAATTTCCTATTTTCTTATAAGTTTCGACTTTATAAATTAATTAAAGCAATATAATAAATTACCCATTATGGTCATCAGCAGAGTATTCAACTTTGCGTACGGAGCCGTCGGGCTGGACCAGAGAGTAGTATCCATGTACGGCGTCACCGTCGCGGCTCTCGTGCTGGGACTTGTGGTCGCCGGTGTGGGGGTCAGCTACTGAGTACGCGAAGTCGTATTTGGGATGAGCCTGGAAAATTAAATGAGAATATTTATATTTTTTTATGAAATTCTAAATATTTATTTTACAACTTTATCATATGAATTTCTCGAAATTCTGTAATAAATTCTGTAACATAAAAAGATATTTTCGTGTTTTTTTAATTTCCATTTTTTACCAATATTTATGGTTGTTTTAAAGCAATGCCGTGAAAAAAAATATTATTAGTATTCATAGTAACTTACGTATTCATCATGTTCGTAGTGGGCAGCAGGTGCGGCGTACGCTACAGGAGCGTAGGCGATGGGGGCGTGGGCTACAGGCGCAGCGTACGCAAGAGGAGCAGCATAGTGTCCCTCATCGTGACGAACGATGCTTTGAGAGGAGACGGCGGGTCCGTGTCCATGGAGGAGACCACCGCTGGCCACAGCGATGATGGCGCCGAAAGCTACGATCTGTAAAATAGATTTCAGTAGTCAATAATTTGAAAATATTAAAAAAATGTTTTTTTTTATATATTTGATGTACATTTCTTGTAACTCACTTTGCTGAACATTGTGTGTGTTTGGTTGAACAATTGGTAAATGATTGATGTCAATGGTCCAACGGAATGGTTTTATATAACGAAACAGCGTGTGGCCAGCCCCAGCACTCCGCGGTGGGGCGACGTGCGCCGACGCCTTGACTCTGCAACTGGCACCACTCTCAAGGTCGATCTGATACTAATAACAAAGCATTAATCATTGCGTTCACACTAGCAATGCTCTTTATTGTTGTTATGGCATATTTGGTACGCCTATTCTATTTATTTCAGTAATAATACCTACGCGGTAATATATTTAGTATTGGTTTCTTTTCAGTTTTCCTTTGCTTTTTCTGGCTTAGCAGATCAGATAGAGAGACTTATAAGTTTTCAAAACACTCTGTTCTCCGTTTTTGAGTAGCGTTAATCAGTAAAACTTTCTTCTTGCCATAGTCGGAAAATGAAAAGATGTTACATATGTATAATCATTTCTTGATAGCGTTCAAACCCAGAACTATCGCGGTTATATTTCGACGCCGCGCTGTACCACTGCACCGCCACGAATTAACTTATATGTGTAATGATAAAATGTTAAGTTTTTCGTTTAGTTAAGTTAGGGTGCACATACTTAATATAATTTTCATCATATTCAGGTTTTTGAAAATATGTTCTGATTTCCTAACAATCAACTAAGTAAACTTGCATTTAATAATTTTACATATATGCATTTATTATAAAATTTGTACATACGCATATATGCATGTAATTTCATTCCAAACATTCATAATGCTTACAAAATATTATACTCTTTAAATGTAATATAAATTAAAAACGAAATATTTATTAAAATGAAATGAGCTTTCGCTTATCGTTGTCGATCTCTTTACAGTTCGTTTTTAGGTCAGGTTTAATAGAAAGGCTTCAAGGTACATTTCTTTGTTTACGAAATAAATTAATATACATTATTATCTATTCCGTTTATAAGTGAAGGTCGAAGTTCCTTTGTAGTTTACAGTTAAAATTTTTTATTTGAATATTTTTATTTTAACGTGTAATGTAAGCAAAATAGGTTATAATTTTTAGTTCTTTATTGTTTAGATGGTAAAGTTTCCTTTTAGAAATGTTTATCATTATTGGAATTTTAATTTTTTGAGGAATATTTAGCAAATAGTATTTATTTTTTTGTATTTTTACATTGAATTCATGGTTTATAGTTTATTTTCCTAAATTAATCTGTACTACAGTCTTAGTAATCCATTCACAAGTGCATATTGTGTATNAAATGTAATATAAATTAAAAACGAAATATTTATTAAAATGAAATGAGCTTTCGCTTATCGTTGTCGATCTCTTTACAGTTCGTTTTTAGGTCAGGTTTAATAGAAAGGCTTCAAGGTACATTTCTTTGTTTACGAAATAAATTAATATACATTATTATCTATTCCGTTTATTACTGAAGGTCGATGTTCCTTTGTAGTTTATAGTTTTAACTTTTTATTTGAATATTTTTGTTTTAACGTGTAATGTAAGCAAAATAGGTTATAATTTTTAGTTCTTTATTGTTTAGATGGTAAAGTTTCCTTTTAAAATGTTTACCATTATTGGAATTTTTATTTTTTGAGGAATATTTAGCAAATAATATTTATTTTTTTGTATTTTTACGTTGAATTCATGGCTTATAGTTTATTTTCCTAAATTAATCTGTACTATAGTCTTAGTAATCGTGATAGTAGATCATTGGAATAACAAAATATAACTAATTGTGATATTTTAGTAAGGATTCTTCAAAAACAAATATAAGTGAAAATATGAATTTTTGATTAATTTATTGCAATATATAGCACGGAAACATTACGAGAACGAATTTTCCCTACCAAAAATGTTTATGTTTCGCACCTTGAGATTTATTATGTAGATGGTGTAATATTAGAGCATTCCACTTACCTTGTTTTATAAACGTAAATTCAAGTTTTGTAACTTGCAAAAGCATTACAAGAAAGTGAAACTGTCATAACTGATAACGTCGAGTGTGATATATAAACTCAAATATAAACTTTGTTTACATTTGAGTGTTTTTTCTATTTTTAAGTCATTTACAAGACTTTTTTTTTGGTAATATTATGAAATATGTCTTTACTATTCTGTGACAAATATTCTAAAATATGTCTTTACTATTCATTGTCTGATTTTTTTATAGTATCACGCTGTAACCCGCACATAATAGGGTAGGCAGAGGGAACCTGGGAACCTAGTTAAGGCACTACGTTTCTCACTAGGATACTTGCCATTACCACTGTCCAGGAAATTAAAATATGAAATATTTCATTTCCTCGAGTGGGAATCGAACCCACATCCTTTTGGAAGCATGTGCACGAATCATGCGGCGTTAAGGTCCACCACCGACTACCTAATGTCAGGAGTTCATGCGAACAGTAAAATACAGTGTCTTGACATTAGGTTCTCTCTGTCTAAGTGAATACCCTTGTATGCGGAAATAAACAAGATTTCGTTTTACTTATTAAAAGGACAATTTATAATAGCCATATTCAATTATTTTGAGCATGCTTGAGATATTATCAAATTCGCCGACAATATTTAATTACTTTTTTACTTTAGATATTGAAAACCTTCATATTAATTATCCTATTTCACGATTCAGTTATTTCAAAGTAATTGAAACAATATTCGTAAGCGTAAATATTTTATTCATATATCAATTTCGTGGTACAATTATATTTCAATTCGTATTGTGTTCCTTGGTTAACCAGATTTAGATTTCGACATTTTATTGAGAATAGGGTTGATATGTCACAACAAGATTTTTTAACATGGTCCTCTAGAAGATGGGACCAGTACATATGTTAATGGGGACACAACATTTTGAGACCCCTTAAGTTTAGTTTGGAGACAGTTAATTATATCATGATAAGAAATAATAGCATTTGATATATGAGGAGCACTCTCTACAACCGGGACTAGATGAACTTCTTCATGGTTCTCTTTTTCGGCACTAGCGTCTGCGCTCTTTTCAGCACTTTTGTCTTCAACGATTTCTGCAACTTTTTCTTCACTTTGTTTTTCATCCATATGTTCCACTTCAGAATGTGCTTCTTCTGAGATTTCTTCGTGACTATGAGCACCTTGTTCATGTGTTAGATGTTCGTTTTTGATTTCGTTACATGGCGGCACCGGTTTTGGAATCTCATGTTTTTCCTCAGATTTCTCTTCTTTATGGTGTTCAGGTTCTGGTGAAATATGTCTGACCACTGCATTGAAACTGTGAAAAATATTTCAATTAAAAAAAAATACATACAAACTTAATAATATATTATTACTAAGTATCATTTTTTTAACTTTATGTCGATCATTATAATTAACACCACTGACATTATTAAAAAAGGCATATATTTTATTTTAGTAATATAATGTAATAAATTTAATTATGGAGGTATTTGTTACATATTAATTAATTAGATATTCTTGACTATTCTTGGGTGACTTTTGTTTCTACGACGTAAATCTATTTCAATTTCTAATCTACTATAAACGCCGAATTACGCGATACCCGTTCGAATCATCCGCGGTGTAAACGACCTCACGTCGGAAGCCATCCGGTTGAATAAACGAATATTGTCCTTGCACTACTGACCCATCACTGTGCTCGCTCTGGGTTTTCTTGTCTCCAGTGCTTTCGTCAAACACGGCGTACGCATATTGATAGCCCCTTGCTTCCTAAAATATATACAAATATTATTTTTTTTGTACTTTTTAATTATCTATTGTATATTTATATATATATATACAAGTATATTTTTATGAAGTAGTCATAAAATTAGGTTTACTATATATCAAAAATATGTTTAAAAAGTAATTTAGCTACTTACGTCCTTGTTTGACAATATGACAGGTACATTTGCTAGTGATGACTTATAAGCAACAATTTTAGCATTAGTCGTGGCAGGTATTTGCGCCAAGCCTGATAGTGGCCCATTAGGAATGACGCAAGGAGATACACATGGAGATACCAAAGATGACACTGAAGGTATAGATACTACAGACTCGATGGGCCCAGCCGCTAATTGTGCTAATTGCGGGCTAGCGAAGGAAAGTGCTGAAGGATTATAGTTCAAATAGTCCACTGGCCCTCGTTGTACTATTACATTTGAAAATGCTGCACCAGATATGCTTCTAGCGCACCCAATGGCTAATATCACGACCAAGTTACACTAGAAAAAAAAACATTAATATTTTAAATTATTTAAGTCAATTGTATATTGTATTAAGAAAATGGAACTTACAAAAGGAGTCATCTTGCTGTAGATTCACGGTTGACAACTGACATTTTTTCAGATGTATGGCCGTTTTATAAGAGATGTTTTGTTTGTACTGAAATATGCCATTCGGCAACACCGAAACAAACCATCAATGTCGCTGAATAAATGAATAGCGATGAACAATTAATATGTTAATACAGATTTAACGCGGCTCCTTTTTACTATCCTGTATTCAGAACACGATGTATACAAAAAGCGAGTAATGTGGCGTTAAAATTCGCTTTGTCCATGGCTTCGGTCAGTTCTTATCTTATGCAATTTATATATATTGTGTTATCCTCGTCTCGTGTAGTGGTAATTATAAATGTTATTTTAAAAATATGTTTTATAAGAAAGTTAAATTATTGTAAATAATAAAAATTGGTATCATCATCGTAAGTATCACAAATTTTTTTCCTCTTCAGTTTTACCTTAGTAAACTCAATTTTTCTTTCTTCATCATTTTCCATCGCTTCATAAATAAAAAAGTTGATAAAAAAGTGGTATAAACCATTTTATTTGACCATTTTATTGCTACAAATAAAACTATTTGTTTTATTACTTATTTTAAAAGAAAGAATATTAATTTCTAAAGTAAAGATAATGTCTTAAAAAAGATAATCTTATTAGAAAAAGTATTCACGTTAATGAATGAAGAGTACATAAAGAATTGTGTAGTTCAAACGGAAAATAATTGTGAGCGGGTGGCTTGTATTATTCTTATTAATCCTTAAAACTATTTCTGCGCAAAAAAATAATATCAGATTTCATATCATCTACCTCGGCCTTCTCTGGATGAAGCATATAGCTTCATCCTGTATTCCAATCTACGTATGGAAATCTACGCTGAGTTATATATACTTCGAAGGAGAGTGAAAAAATGAAAATATAAATAAATAATAATTCATTCTCCGTAGTGGGATCGAACCCACGATCTATTGCGTTTACATCCATATGCTAGTGCTCCTGCCCCAATTATGATAGTTGAAGTAATTATTATATTTTTTGTTATGAAAACAATACATAATAAATTTGAGCATTACTACTAAAAGATGCATTGTGTCTTACATTTGGGCAGGCGCTGATACAAATTGGTAAACGTTGTAGTTATTTTTTAAGAGAATAACTTTAAACTTTAATTGCCTTGCTATAAACACAAGGGGAGTTATAATTTTAAAAACGTTTTCATTCGTATCGTACTCGTATTGTTCTAGTGGTCGCACTGGTCAAGCTGGTAGAATATGGTCATTTTTGGGATGATGGTTACTACTTTTTGAAGATTTTATGAAAATTTACTCATAAACCTTACAATGTTGTAAGGTTTACTAGTAAATGTTCTGAAAATCTACTTTTGGTAATTAATTTATTGTATAGTAATTAATTTATGAATAAATTTTATAAGCTAAATAGAAGGAAAGATGTAATTTATAAGGAAGAGTAGAGCGAATATCTATTAAATTAATTTGTGCTGTTAGCGAACATGTGCGCCTAACCTAAATAATAGTTTTTTTACTTTTTATGAAAATATAATAAATTATCTAAATCGTTTGTGGCTGCAGAATTCGGCGGAAAGTGGAAAACGGAGGTATCTTCACACTAGGTTCCTAGGTTCTCTGCCTACTCTATTTGCGGCATACATTATCCACATTTCCATTATTTAATGGAGACAGAAGATTTTTTTAGAGTAGCCAAGCTTTTTTTTTTGTTTTTTTTTATAGCTATAGTGAAAGTAGCGAGCAAGAAGGCGAAGTCCCCCATTACGTCATAAATGAATAATTATAATAATAATAATAATATTTATTTATTTNAAAAAAAAAAAAAAATTAAATAATAATAATAAAGAATTACAATATTTAGGTAATTATATTGCAAATATACAAATTTTAAAGTTTCTAGTTTAGTGTATGTTTTTTTAATGTTTTTGTACATAAAGTATGAATAATCCAGCTATAGTTATAATAAGGCATTACAAATAACTCTCATGTCTAGACATAACGGTATTGCGGTCCTATATTGCTAGAATTGATTACCGTTCGTTCTAGAAGTTGCCGAGGAAGGTGTTTTCTACACTCACATTCACTTTCTTTGATTCACTTTCGTACATCGTATTGTTCTATACATTTTTGTTTTTTGTTTATTATTTTCAAGTATTTTTATATATTTTAGAGTAGGTGGTACATTTTTTTTGGTATACTAATAAATATGGTTGTGCCTTTGAATTTATATTGCATATTGATTGCAATAGAGTTCAAAGACATTCACATTGAACAATCTGTTAATGATATTGGTGGTGGATTGTTTTTTTTTTTATTATTTTTTATAAACATTTTGTTTCGTTATATTTATTTTCGTACATATTCAAAAAATAATTATAACTTTTAAATATTTTATATATGCATGCGTCGTCGAATCTTGGTTTGACTCTAGGTTCTCTCTACTTTCCCAGATATATGAACGACTAGTGCCACACGCGCGGCGTCGCCTGCTTAAGCTTATTGCTATATTATAGCCAAGTTATAGAAAAACATTACATAAATGTAAGCTTGTGTTATTTTGAGAAGCACGCTATATTACTGTAAAGTTTCATGTAAAACCGTTCAGTAGTTTGTTTTCGTGAAAGTGGAACAAACATCTAACTTCACAAACTTTCACATTTAAAATATTAGTAGGATAATATATGTATAGTATAACATGTAATGGGTGAAAAAGCTTAACTGTCTTACTAGTAAGAAATATTTATATTTTTTGGAATTATATAATTATAATGTACTAAAGAAACAAAAAGACATTATTGGTTTTATCGAGGCAAATGGTTTGAAAATGAAACTTGTCATTTCAATAATACTTAGATTATCTTGAATAGATATCGTTGTGACTAATGCTTAGTAGGAAGTGATCGGATCATTGACCTATTTTTGTGTAAATGACTCGTAAGTGTTGTTAAGCGCTCTATTACATGGATAAATATTATATTATAATTGATAATTAAATAAATATATGCATAACAATATTTTTCTGTTAAAACTTAAATTTCTAAATAAAACAATATATAATTTTCGAAAAGTTTATTTTCGCCGCAGTCTTATTTTAAAAGTTCGTTGTCGACTAAAGACTATCTATAAGTATAAAGGTACATATAATATCACATGAAGAGGGCTAAACGCCATTTATAATTAGTGGTGGAAATCGGCGTGGACTGGTGCTGTGTTGTGGACGATCGCGTTGAAACTATCAAAGAAAAATTTATTTATTAAATAATGATACTTTCTTTTTAGAAATAATTATAAAATTGAATATTTCAACTATATATAGTAATTAATTCAAAATAAAGTAAATTACCCATTGTGATCATCAGCGGTGTAGGTGACCTTGCGGAAGGAACCATCGGGCTGGAGCAGAGAGTATTCACCCTTGACGATGTCACCGTCGCGGACTTCATGTTGTTCCTTGTGGTCACCAGTGTGGGGGTCGGATACGGAGTAAGAGTAATCATATTTGGGATGGGCCTGAAATCAGTTTATTAGAATGAATATACAGGTTTTTTTTCAGGTTTTACGCCATATCTCGCATACAGCTTGGTAGGCATAGGGAACCTGGTGTTAACATATTCTGTTCCCCTCTTTAAGTCCAATTTTCGAGACATCGGTATCTAAGTGGTGAAACTCAACGCCGCTTTTTGCAAATCAAACAACAAACTCATTAACACCTCATCATCTCAAAACTTATCATAATATTCCTATTAACATGTATTTACGCAATTGGATTTGGGTCAGTTGTAACATTCCTCATCTGTTATTAAGTCGAGCGTGAGAGTACGAAGCAAACAGACCATTTCGAGCATGCATCATGACAGCCATTATGTCCTAGCCGAGGTTTCACAATATCCTGGGAAACGCTTATCGGCCCTTCAGTCACGACTGGTTTGCGATTATGTAAGCCGTAAAACCGAATTATGACGGTACCAGCAAGGCATCTATGACAATGTTAACAAGATCAAATAAGATGATATTACTTTTCTAAGGTGACAGACCATTCTAGGCGCAGCGGCACAAGCGTGAGACTGTTCGCGACGGGTTATGGGTTCGATCCCCATTCGAGGAATTTAAATATTTATTTTCGGAATTCGTAGGAGTTTGCCAACCCTGACACATGCATGTCCCAGGCCCAGTTAGAGAAATGAAAGGTTTTTAATTGATACAATCAAGTTTAACAATGTATTACATCTACAACGAAATTGTATTATTTAATAGTTCTTTTTACTTAACGGGCATGGTATACAAGTTACTGTACGCCCGAATGACCACATCTAATTAAAAATAACCAAGACAACTAACTGGCTTTGTTATGCTTAACATATGATTAGACTTTAAACTTAGTGATCTAATTACGTTTCGAAAAGCAAGTTTGCGATTACGTTATACAAGATAATTCTTTAGGGATATATTTAGCGTGAAAGTTATGTAATATTAGCTATAAGTCTGTTTCAGATACCATATCCCGGAAACGATCGGTGAGGCGGCAAATTCTATATTATGCAATATATCAATTAGCTAGATACTATTGTGTTACGCCAGTCTTATGGGAATTGTTGGTGCTCTACTTACTTATTAGGTGCTATTTGTTTGTTTGTACACGTTTTTAATTGTGGGTATAAGTAAATATGAGTAAGATTACGAAATTAATGAGAGTTTCATTTTTACATAATTAAAATATGTTTTCTTAGTGTTGTGAATGTTATTTTTCACGTTCGTCTATCAAAATTAGCACCTTTTTATGCTTTCTATAGTTCTTACCAAATTTTCGAGATGTTCTTTAAAAAATAACCATTAACTTTATTTTCTTGGTTTTAGACAAAGATATACAATTATATTATAATATTGTAAAAACACAATAAAAGTAAGAAATCTTAAAAATGTATGTGTTAAGTTTTTGCTAATAATAATATCACATGTATATTTTGATTTTTTGATATAAATGAAAATTTCTTTGATTTCATGCCTTTAAAATCTTGTAGTACTACAATCGTAACACACAGTGGTGTCGAGCGCGGCGTTAAAGCGCGGCAACGCCAGAATTCGATGGAAAGTGGAGAACGGAAGTGTTATAACGAGAACAAAGTGTCTTAACACTATGTTCCCAGGTCCCCACTTATCATTTACAATACTTACGTGATAGTCGACGTGTTCCTCCTGGGCCTCGTAGTGAGACAGCTGGGCTACAGGCGCGTACGCGACCGCCTCATGCCCATAGCTCTCACCACCATACCCGTGCAGAACACCGGCGGCTGCTACCGCCACCACGGACAGGACAACTGCGGCCTGGAAGAAAATACATTATGATTTTTTATTAACTAATTAATTAAAAATATATTTTAACTTTGTTATTATTTGTTGATTAAAACTTATTATTAGCTGGTGATTATTAATTTGGAGAAAAAATGATACGAATATTATTTATTTATGATATAGAAATAGCAACCATTAAAGAAATATACACTATTTTATATTAATGGATGTCCTAAAACGCGTTCATTTGTCTCAGTTAGTATTTAATTAATATGTCGCTCGATTTAGGTGACTAGATCCTTTCACCAGACGCAACCAGGATAATGACACAAGCACTTACTTTAGCGATCATTGCTTTGGATTTAGGTTTGCTTCGTTTCACCGACCACACACAACTGATAGAAACTGTTGGAACCACCGACTTTTATATTAGTTCACCAGCGAGATGCGAAGTCGTACGCGGCGTCTACGCAAGAATACGGCAGTTTGATAATAATATAGTAATTACGTAAATTATGTAGCAGTTTATAGTTCAAGGTGAATAATTCATTGTTATATGGGATAGGAAGATAGTATTGAAAAAGATGCTGATACCTTTTGATGTCACTCTCAATAGTTAAAGGTTTCGGTAGATTTAAGTCGAGACTTCAGTTTCAAGTTTTAAATGTTGATTGTGACAATTTAGATTAGTATTCCATCTTAAAAATTAAGTCTTTGTGACGTAGACAGAGGGAACCTAGTGTTAAGACACTACGTTTCCAATTCTCCGCCGAATTCTGGAGGCATTGCGTCTTGAGTGGCGGTCAACGCCGCGTTTTGCCTCGACACCATAGCGAAGAAAATGTGTAAAAAAAATATCTATAGTTTATAGTGTGCTTTTCTAATGTAATTTAACTACAACAAATGTATGATTACGCATATATGTAAATGTAAACAATTTCTCTTGGAAGAGCTTAGGATGAAATGACAAGTTTCACCAAACTATCCACCATATAATCACAAAGATTAGGTATGTTAAATTCATAAAATATGTGCTTCTTATAATTTTTATAGCAATATTTTACATAAATTACTTTGTGAGCCTATACGAGTAACTGTTATCTCTCTATGTAAGGCTAATTTTATATGCTAGAAAATGTATATGCATAAAATACGTCTAGTTCTTATAAGAATAACTTTTCCTAGCATATAAAATTAGGCGTTTATGTTCTAAAATTTAAATGATTTTTGGGATTGAAAACTATTGAATTATATTACTTTTTAATTTTTTCGAATCACAATCAGCACTCTACAATTACAAAATACAAACAATTAGTGCCTAGTTATATCAAAAAAAAAAAAATTCTGATAGCCAATACCTATATATATTTTTATTACATATGCCCATTAAATTAAATACAATGTCCTTGTAAAAACACATTCCAATGCGTTTTATTATATCTTAAACATCCAAAATAGGTTCATCATGAACTATTAACCTCACGTTTTATAGTTGTTTTCTCCTGATGATGTGGTACGCCCGTCGTTAGTATCTACAATCATTTATATACAGATTTGGTAAAAAACGTTATATTACATTATTTTACCTCATTACATTGTTTCTTTATAAAATGTTATAGTTCATAATAAATCTTGATGATAACTAGAGTGTCATTTTAAATTTGTCACCGTATATCTAATATGTATGACAGAAACTTGTCGAATTTGTAATTCATACTAAAATATATGTAAAATATTATAATTTTCTTTTTTAGCTTCACGCTATATTCCACGCACATTGCGGTAGGCAGAGAGAATCTTCAACCTAGTGTATATGTCATTACTTTTACATACATCTTTTCAAGTAGATATGGAATTTTCACATAACACTTAAAATTAGTATCAAATACATATGTAAATTACAACTGAAATATTCAAATAAAGTGCTCGAAGTGCATCATTAAGTAAATGAGATTGTGATCATGAAGACAAAGTCGAAACAGCTTTGAAGGGGACATTTCGAAACACCTAGTTCTAAGTTAACAACTCTATCTTCCACCAGTAGTAAAACCTAAGCTAAAATAAGACGAGGAAATATGATATAAACTATAGAAACCAGTCTAACGAAAGAAATAAGGACATTATTGCATATCTATGTATTGGAGCGAAATACAACACTAAAATGTAATTAAGAAATTCTCTAAGGCCACGTGAAATGAATCCGTCGTTAGTTACATATTCGTTGTAATAACGATGGTTTTTGTTTCAAGTTAGGTATATTGGTTTATAATTATTTTCTTTTATTATTATCTAATATGCTGTTTTTTTATGGTTATTGCTTAAATAATATATTATTTAATGAATTAATATGTATTAGAGGCCAGTCGTGGCGCAGGGGCAAGTGTGCCTGTAAACTCCACTGGCTTTGGGTTTGATNCGAAGTCGTACGCGGCGTCTACGCAAGAATACGGCAGTTTGATAATAATATGGCAATTACGTAAATTATGTAGCAGTTTATAGTTCAAGGTGAATAATTCATTGTTATATGGGATAGAAAGATAGTCTTGAAAAAGATGCTGATGCCTCTTGATGTCACCCTCAATAGTTAAAGGTTTCGGTAGATTTAGTTTAAGTCAGTTCAGTTTCAAGATTTAATTGCTGATTGTAGCAATTTAGATTAGTATTCTATCTTTTCTTTAGCGTTTGTGTGACGTAGGCAGTGAGAACTTAGTGTTAAGTTTCCAATTTTCTGCCGAATTCTAGAGGTATTGCGTGTTGTGTGGCGCTCAACGCCGCGCTTTGCCTCGACACCATAGCAAAGAAAATGTGTAAAAAATTATCTATAATATATAATGTTATTTTCTAATGTAATGTAACTACAACACATATATGATTAAGCATATATGTAAATGTAAACAATTTCTCTTGGAAGAGCTTAGGATGAAATGACAAGTTTCACTAAACTATCCACCATATAATCACAAAGATTACGTTAAATTCATAAAATGTGTGCTTCTTATAACTTTTATAGTAATATTTTACATATTACTTGGAGAGCCTATACGAGTAACTGTTATCTCTCTATGTGAGCCTAATTTTATATGCTAGGAAATGTATATGCATAAAATACATCTAGTTCTTATAAGAATAACTTTTACTAGCATATAAAATTCCATAAATAATTTAAATTTTGTGTTCTAAAATTTAAATTTTTTATGGGATTGAAAACTATTGAATTACAATACTTTTTATTTTTTTCGAATAACAATCAGCACTCTACAATTACAAAATACATACAATTAGTGCCTAGTTATATAAAAAAAATTATTTCTGATACTAAATATATATTTTTATTATATATGCCCATTAAATTACATACAATGTCCTTGTAAAAACACATTCCAATGCGTTTTATTATATCTTAAACATCCGAAATAGGTTCATCATAAACTATTAACCTCACGTTTTATAGTTGTTTTCTCCTGATGATGTGGTACACCCGTCGTTAGTATCTACAATCATTTATTTATATACAGATTTGGTGAAAAAAACGTAATATTGCATTATTTTAGTTCATTATATTGTTTCTATATGAAATGTTATAGTTCATAGTAAATCTTGATAACCAGAGTGTAATTTTAAATTTGTCACCGTATATCTAATATGTATGACGGAAACTTGTCGAATTTGTAATTTATACTAAAATATATATAAAATATTATAATTTTCTTTTTTTAGCTTCACCTTGTATTCCACGCAGAGTACGGTAGGCAGAGAGAACCTTCAACCTAGTGTTAAGACACTCCGTTTGCCATTTTCAATTATTTTAATATGTCATTACTTTCAAGCAGTATGACATTTTCACATAACACTTAAAATTAGTATCAAATACTTGTGTAAATTACAACTGAAATATTCAAATAAAGTACTCGAAATGCATCATTAAGTAAATGAGATTGTGATCATGAAGACAAAGTCGAAACAGCTTTGAAGGGGACATTTCGAAACACCTAGTTCTAAGTTAACAACTCTATCTTCCACCAGTAGTAAAACCTAAGCTAAAATAAGACGAGGAAATATGATATAAACTATAGAAACCAGTCTAACGAAAGAAATAAGGACATTATTGCATATCTATGTATTGGAGCGAAATATAACACTAAAATGTAATTAAGAAATTCTCTAAGGCCACGTGAAATGAATCCGTCGTTAGTTACATATTCGTTGTAATAACGATGGTTTTTGTTTCAAGTTAGGTATATTGGTTTATAATTATTTTCTTTTATTATTATCTAATATGCTGTTTTTTTATGGTTATTGCTTAAATAATATATTATTTAATGAATTAATATGTATTAGAGGCCAGTCGTGGCGCAGGGGCAAGTGTGCCTGTAAACTCCACTGGCTTTGGGTTTGATCTCTTGTCGATGAAAAAAAAAATGTTTATTTGAATATATATTTTGATTTCTTGGCTCTGATGTCAAAGACAAAATGCGTTGTTGAGTTCCTCCACTCCACACAAAATGCCTCCAGAATCAGGCGGAAAGTGGGGAACGGAGTGTCTGATCACTAACCTCACTGTATTAATTTGAATGAATGATATCTAAGAGGTTATAAAGCAGATAAATCTCACTAAAATACTTGCTTCGTTTGTTTAGTTTTGTATATGTATATATTTTAAAATCACTTTTCTCGTGTATAATATTCTTACGCGTGTTGTACTTCTATTTTTTTGAGTAAATCCATCAGTATGGATGTAATTTAATATTGATTGTTAATTGAGTATTTCAAGAACTTGAGGCCGATGTGACGAAGCGACACTGCTTGTGGCTGTAAGCTAAAAAAAGGAACCGATTTTACATTTTGTAGTCCACGCAAACCAAGTTGTGGACTAACGCCCAATGTTAATAATGTATCTCCTATCTCCAGTTAACGTCAATCTTGTATTGTTCGACATATCTATCCAATCACTAACCTGCATGCCGTCTTCCATCTCTGTCTATTTCAATCTATGGTTGCAAATTATAGATTAGGATTGATTATTAACATTGGGCGTATATCTAGTAAAAAATAAAATTTTAAAACTTTATGTAATATGTGAGCTGTCAAATATATCCTATTAAATACACTCTACCATACTTTATTATATTGTAACACAATTATAAATGTCCGGATGTTACAAACGTCCAGTTGCTATTTAAGTTTCTCAATCTTGTAAGTTGTGCGGATTCGGATGAAATTTGGTTCAACGACAACACGTATCCTGTTGTGTTACTACCTATTATTACAACATTAAGAAATTGATGTTGTTTGTTTCTTAAAAGATCTCTCTGCAGCGTTGAGTTCCGCCACTCTACATACAAAGCCTTGAGGTTACGGCGGAAAGTTGAAAACGGAGTGTTTTAACACCAGGTTGTCCCTATCTACTCAGGATACAGGGTGAATTCCAATAAACCTTACTGTATAAATAAAAATATGGGCTATTATATTCCCACAGCCTATATTTAAAATATGTTTTAATTATTAACGTACCTATTTTTTATGTACAACTTTCGACTGCAGTTAATAATGTTAATTAGTTTTAATATAATTACTACGATTTATGATGACAGCTTACAAGGTACATTGATGACTATTCTAAAAGATAAAATAGAATATCCGGTAAAAATTCTACTTAAATTTAATTTTAATCTAATTTCCAATACTGGGTATTTTAGACAGTACAAAAACTGTCACAAAAGGAATCTAAAAATATTTACGTTTGACCTTAAAGTAGGGTTTATATTGCATTTACACTAATCAAGGCCGTCACACCGTCATTATTTTGTCTTTTGGGTTAGTTCGTTCAACAACGGTCTAATTCTTTATATGATCCGTGTAATCGTAAAAATAAGTCTACATGATAATGTTAATATGAGGTCGTCATGGCGCAGCGGTACAAGGGTGTCACTGTAACGCGATGATTGTGGATTCGATCCCCATTCGAGGAAATGAACTTTTTCTTAATATTTTCATTTCTTCGCTATGGCACCAAGGTAAAAACCCGGCGTTGAGTACCGCTACTCAACAGGTTATGTTTCAAACGACGGACAATGGTAGCTCTAGGTCTCTTTTGCCTACTCTGCTATAGGTATATAGCCACGCTTTGCCTTGTTACCAGAGCGAAGATATGAAAATAGTTATTATTTCTCTCGAGGAATCGAGCCCACAACCTTCTCGTCTATTCTGTTCTGTTCTTTCTATTATGGCGTTCCGAGCGTGCACCTTCTCGTCTACACGCGCCACTGCGCCATTACGACCTCTACGACAAAAAAGAAATATTTTTTTTCAATTAGAAACAAAAAACTACTTTTACTCACTAAAATTATTTTAAATAGCACAGTTGTACATTATAATAGGAAAGTGAACTATAATATCATATATTTTTCAATTAAATATTTTATTTTAAAATTATATTAAATTTATGTTTATGTTATATGAAAAGCATTTTATGTACTTTCACGTAATTAAATTTAATGTTCTAATAAATGTTGTATTTTGAAAGCAGAGTAAGTTTACTGAGCGTGGATGGTTATATTTGATATAATAAAATAAATATTATTTTAGAATTTCTTTGAACTGTATTAATAATAATTATTTTAACATTTATAAAATTTTATTTAGATGTCGTATAATCCAATAGTATTTTTTATATAGCATATAGCAGGGTAGGTAGATGAAACCTAGTGTTAAGACACTCCGTTCCCCACTTTCTGATGAATTTTTGAGATATCGTGTGTTGAGTGATTTGGTCCCAGAGCGAAGAAATAATGCATTAATAAGTAATAATTAATTTCCCTGAGTGGAAATTGAATCCACAATCATCGTGTTACAGTCACACGCTAGTGCCCCTCCGCCATGTCGGCCTCTAAAATTTATGTAAGTAAAATACATAATATTGTTTACAAATAAAGATCTTAATTAATTAAAAAAAAAATTCTCACTTGAGAAACAAACATATTAAGTACAAAAATTACTTAAAATTACACATATTTGATCTGAAATCAAAATGTGGCAATGACATACTTTTCTCTGCATTATTTTGTATTGCATCGTGTGTGTCTCAGTTGCGTAAAGTAATCTATGTACGTATACGCGGTTAGATAGAGGTCTAAGACAATAGGGAGTTAATGTTTCATCACGAGATTTAGGAGCGCTGCTTCCTCTTAGGAGATATTAACTGGCGCAAACAAAACGTTTGTTAATATTTGAAAACAAGATACAATCAAATTATTCTAAAAAACTTAATTTAAATAAAAATATACTTTAATTTTCTCAGATAAGAATATTGAAATTAATATTCTTTTAATAGATATTACAAAATTAAAGATTTTGTTTGGTTGATAGCGCTAATCTCAGAAATTACTTCGAATCGAAATTATTTTTTATGTTGTTTACTATGCTAATAATATTAACCATTGACCGATGTATTTCGCTGTACCTGCGGTCAGAATTACCTCTTAGAATGGGTAGTTTACATTCATTCTCAATTATTTTCAGAGTTCGCAGAAAAAATCTAGTAAAGTATTTTTTAGGTTCACGAAAACATAGTTTGAAATAAAACATTATGATAATTATAAATAGTAACAATATATTTCTAATAGGAATTACAATAGTTTGAAAAGTTAGAGCCTAATGGTGGGCTAGGATAGGTCCTGCATGGATCACAGGTCCGTGAACCAAAGGAGCAGCATGTACTAGAGGAGCATGGACCAATGGAGCGGCATGCACTACGGGAGCAGCGTGCACCTGGATTGGGGCTGAGTGTACCGCTGGAGCTGGAGCAGCGTGAGCTGACGGAGCAGAGTTATGCACAATTGCGTTGAAACTGAAATAAGAAAAGTTACCTTTAATATAATCCTACCTTAATTAACGCTACGAACGTGAATTGAATTAATATATTATATTCTTATATAATACGCAATTATATTGTTAAAGTTATAAGCATTTAGGCCACAATTATATTGCGAAATAAATATTACATACAATTGAAATAAATGTTTTACTTTAAACTGGATGTGGGACGATTTTATCGAAATCATTGAGTGTAACGACTTTTGTTTTAGATAAATCACAGAACCTTAGTGTTGTTTTTAGTTTCGCTAGTCATACTTATCTCATGAGTGTTCTTACGCAACGCTACGCACTGGAGGCAAGTTCATGCTGGTGGTAATGGAACACATTCGCGCTCCAAATCGAAGATCGCGTGTACCGGCCAGTTACTGCTTATAATTTTTCTTGTTTACGTTACAAATTGTAGCGCTCGCCACGTGCATATTCAATAGATTACGTTGACGTCTTATGTAGTCGAATTTCTCTTAAGCAATGCTAATTAATTATATGCTAATAAATGCTTTTGTTTGCCTTTTGAGTTATAGCGTTGGTGTAGTTTATAATTTTTGATAAAAGAATAATTTTTTAGAATAAAAAAAAATTAATTTGACGATGATTTTGTATTAGATTTGCATAGTGACGTTCTTTTACTGATTGCTTAAAGAGGTTTTCTAATATGTCTATATAACAATTTTAGGCTACAATTGACATAGTTTTTGTATTACTTCCTAGTATATATTTTATTATAATTATCAATTACAATTACCCATTGTGAGCATCAGCGGTGTATTCAACGGTTCTTACAGCGCCATCAGGTTGAACCAGAGAATATTCTCCCTTGACTATGTCACCTTCACGGCTCTCGTGTTGAGACTTGTGATCACCAGTGTGGGGATCTTCAACTGAATATGAGAACTCGTAGTGAGCTGGAGCCTGTAACATTTATGAAAAACATATATTTATAAAAAAATGTAGTTTAGCTTAGTTGATCAGAGCGTTTGGACAGTTCAAGAGGTGCGGGTTCATATCCCGCTACGTTCAAATTTTTATATGTTGTTTAAAAGTACAAATATTTTGTACCTACCTACATTTTTATAACAATAATTAATATATTTAAAAGCCTTGTGTAAGACTAACAGTCTAAATCTGGTAATTTAGTGTGAGTAATCTCCATAGCATTAAGGAGGTAACTTTAAATTCGCTAATGTTAGTTTCGAATTGATGTATAATTTTATTCGACAAATAGACATTAATACCTATCATATCATGACAGATGGTCGATGCTGTCATTACAAAATGGTATATAGTCTTGTAATGACATTACTCAATACATATTTAATTGGGTTGTATTAACGGAACACATTTTAATCAAATTGCTATAGTTAGCCTTTCACTTTCATTGTTAAGCTAAATTAAGCACATACTTGGGCTATTCTAAATATTATATGCGCATATAATAAATGCAACGTTAAACTTTTTATTAATTATATTTTTAAATTGAGACGTTGTGATGAGTTTCATTCATATATTTTTTAACATATTCATATACTAAAGAGACCGTAGTGTTGCAGGGGCACAAAGGTGTGACTTTAACGCGGTGGTTGTCTCCATTCAGGGCAATTCATTATAATTTATTTATATTTTCATTTTTTCCTGGCAACTATGCAAAAGCCCGGCGTTAAGTTCTGCTACTCAATATGTAATGAATTAAATAATATAAAAGTATAATTTCCCTATTGAATTGTAAAAAAGACTAATACTAGTTCCATAATTTACTTTAATAGTAATACTTACATGGTCTTCAATTTGTTCACCATGAGCGAGGGCGATGGGGGCGGCGTGGGCGATGGGGGCAACATGTTGGACGATGGGAGCAGAATGGATCAGGGGAGCAGCATGTTGAAGGATTTGTCCAGCATGGGCGAGGACTGGAGCGGCATGAGCAACGAGAGGTGCATAGTGTGTGGGGCCATTTATTGGTTGGTCATGACGGACGATGCTTTGAGATGAAATGGCGTGGTTTTGACCTTCTTCAATAAGCCCTGCATGGCATACGGCCACGAAGATGCTTACTACTGCAATCTGTAATAAAAATAAATATTTTTAATTGCTAATGTTTGTTGATTTTCTGTTACAATCAAGTTAGTTAATATACAAATATTTCTTAGATAGACCCACAAATAATTTCAAGGTATTTCTTGTCGATGTTTTTGTTGATTTTTTTCAACAGGAAAGAAAATTTTTCAATATAGGAATCTTCTCGAAACAAATATTTTTTTTCTGATTATTTTTAATAGGAATTAATAATTTTTAATATATTCGAATCTTACTTTGAAATGCATGTTGATGCTGTATTGATCGACTGAACTTGTATGATAGGGACGTAGGTCGGGTGGTTGTTTTTATACCTGATGGAAGCCAAGTCATCGGACACCAAACCGGCCCAACATGTGACACCACCAGCACCTACTGTCACCTTTACGTTACGTAACATTGACGGATTTCTACCTCAAGGTTACATTAAGCCCTTACAAGCTTTCCTGCATAATAAATTAACTGTTTAACTTACGTGATTGCTGATTGTAGAAAATCAAATTTGTATCAGCCTGACATAGAATTTCTACGAGGGTGGTTATGTAAAAAAACAACAATGCAGTAATCAATGAATATTGATAGCTTAATATTCGTAATAGTATGCTAACCTATATCTCGTTGTTTCAATACTAGGTATAATTTTTTATAAACATGAAACCATTTTTGATTCAAAAAGCCTATATAAACTTTTAGGCCATTCTATCATCAAGCGAAACTATAAAAAAATGTACACTATTGATTTTTAGTTTTAGTATTTAGTTTATTTTCAAATTTATTTCAGTTATGAGTCCCTTATCCTTAAGAACTATTTCTTTACATATTACTTTCATTATTAACGACAAAATCTGAACTAAAACGTCATTATGATAATTTATTAGATTAAGCGGTATAAAAATTAGTAAGGTACATAAATTTATAGTTTAAAAGGGTAAGTTTTATGAAAAAAGATGTCCAGGTGTATTCGAAAGCAAATATTCTTATTAATATAATTATACTGTATTAAAACACAGCTTCGCCGATGCAAATTCTATACTTCAAATCAAAGAATAGAATAGATAGAGTCTTTCTATATGATGTGTAAAGATAAAAATGTACTAAATAAAATTATTAGCTTGTATATTTCATTTATTGGTTGATTTAAAATCATCGAAGGTACGCGATCCGGCAAGAAAGTAGCGCTCTGGGTTGCACCGGGTACCGACTGCTCTACTAAATTCTTGTGTAATACGTAAAGCTAAGGATACAGTGATCTTATTCGAGAAATATAAAACTGAAAGTAATGTGAAATTATTAATATTTTTAACTTTTTAATTATAAAAAACCTAAACGAATTTTCATCGTATTTTTTAAATTATGATCAAATATAAAAATTTCATGTACTTACTTTTCTTTAACATCAATATATTAATATTGTTGTTAAAGAAAAGTTCCACTATATTTTTTCCATATTTTTTTCCATATATAGTAGATAAAGAATAAATTACATCGTTTACCACTTTTCATCTATCAAATCGTGGATTTATATAATTGAACCTACAATGTCTATACAGCCTGTAGCAGATACCTTTTCTGTGAGGAAAACCTTTTACAGGTATCTTACTCGGCGTTGAAGTCGAAGTTTCATAATACCCACTAAAATCTCCAGGAGTTCGTCCTCGACCACTTTTTTCAGAACCTTGGAGGCTTTATATAGAACATGGATAAGCTCTATAACTTAATTTATTATAAAAATGGAAATATAATATTCAACTATAAGAATGACAAAAAGAAAATAAGTAAAAAAAAGTAATTTGAGCTCAGTGTATCGTATTAAGTGCAAGTAATGACCGTACTGTATACTTCCCTCCTGGCTTCTTAACTGTGAAGGTTGCGCAGACTAAAGACCACTACATATATTTGTAGAAAAATACAGATTTGATGAGAATGTTTTAATAGCTATAATATCGTTTTAAAACTGTGTAGTTTTATTTATTATATGGCTGTTTAGAATTTTAACAACGAAATAAAAATATTTTTATATTAATAATTTATATTGTATATATAGATCGGATCAAAAGGTCTACGATGACTTGAAGCAGAGAAAATATCAGCTCCTATCAATGTACTTAGTCGAAAGATACGAGCGTGTATGCATCGTTTTTCTTACATTTTGTCTGAAAAATCTGAAAAATGGATATTTCGGTGTAGGTCCGTTTTTTATTTACGAAATAAAAGGTTTTTTATATTTATTGCGACTTGTAGGATGTCTAAGTTACCCTTTTAATCTTAGCGAGCTTTTGACTGAAGGTCATCGGTTAAACACGATATTGGTAAACCAACGAGTTTACCGAAACTTCTGTCGTTTATTTTCTCGCAGATTTTTATCTTACGGCGTATATCATGTCACGGCTACGAAATATAAGATTAAGCACCACCTCTTAATATAATTGGATGCCTTAAAAGTGACCTTTTCGTCCTGTGATAATTAAATGATATATTATGAAATATAAATAAGGTACCAGCCAACATCGTAATATATTGGTGTAGTCCAGGCCACGAACCGTTTTCTGTGCAAAACTGTGGGAACAAGCGGACCAAAAATCGATCGACAACGATCCTTTTAAGAAAATAGGGCTGGATTGGTCATGTATTGCGAAGAACTGGTAATTATCATATTTCCAAACAAGGTCTTAGGTGGCTGGCAGTTCAGGAGCAAAGCTGACGGCGTTCCTACTTGTTACCTTGAAAAAGAGTCAGCTTTGACTTATTTATGCTGGCAAGATTTCCAGGCTGTCGCACAAAATTGTATTCATTGGACTCGATTACTTCCCGGGTCCCTTCTACGACACCTATATCCATGATGAAGGATAAAAGGGAGATACTATCATCATCAATATAAAGTACAGACTTAATTGACTTGTGGCAAAATTATTTATGTACAGGAAATAAATGCCTAAAATTTGTGATCTTTATGGTAACATATAAATTATTTATATGATTTTTTCTGTAGTAAGTTTTTTTTTAAAGTTCATGCAGGCTAATAATTTTGTTAAAATACTATATTTATGATAGATTCTAGAGATATGCATTCAAAGTAGTTCAATTGCTCCATCTCGTATTAAATATGTAACAGAGTTTCATTACAGACTGTTCTGTCCAGAGGTTTGCTATCGGCGTTGCTTTCACTTAGTAAGATATCGCTTTGACAATATAAATTGATAAACAGTATAAATTTGAAATATTCAATAGAATAAGGTTGAAAAATAAAAAATAAATATTAAAAACATGTATATACAATGTTACACGAGTAACTAACTACCTACCTACTTATATTTTAGTTTGAAAGAGGTAGGTATGTGTAATTAACTCTATAGAAAAATTAAAATAATTGTACGGCGTGATACATGACTTTCGTATATTAACAGAACATATTAGGATTTGGGTATTGTAATTGATTGTTAAGCTAGGTCTACAATAAAAAAAACAGTATTCGCTTCAGGACTAGAAATATATTCCATGAAAAAAACATATTGACTTCTAATTTACACATTCTTCTTGCTTGACCTCTTCTCATTTCGTTTTCATATTTTTCAGTAATCAGTCATTCCCTGACACGTGATGATTATGCTTGACCCATCACTTGTTCGACTGGCCATTAACGATTTGTTGTACGTGATTGCTTTACTTGATTTTAATTAAACTTTATTGATAGTTTGAAATTTTCTTTTAACTACATTATCATTATTTATTTAGTTTCACGCTGTATCCCGCACATAGCAGGGTAGGCAGAGGGCACCAGGGAACTTAGTGTTAAGGCACTCTTTTGTCCACTTCACTTTTCGATGACTTTTGCTTTTTGACGCTTTTGCTATCGAACGAGGAAATTAAAATTATAAGTATTTCATTTCCCCCAAGCGGGAATCGAACTCACAACGTCACGTTTGAAGTCGCAGGCTTGTGTCCCTGCGCTACCACAGCATCAATCTCTTTTAACTAGATCTTTTTTATATATAGTTTTAATAATGATATATAGTTTATATACATATAAATATTTGTGCCGTATATAATTATACTTACTAACTAATTATATCGCAAGCGATAGAATATATATTAATATTTTAGTTCGAAATAAGTATCTCCTCGCTACATAACCTAAATATATTTACGAGTCTATATAAGAACGTAAAAACTTCTTAATTTTTATGATTAATAAAATTTTTAAGTTGAAAATTACAGAACTTTACAAAAAGTATTATGAAATAAATAAAAAAAACCACTTTCTCATAAATGGCGAACTTTACGATATAAGGCCATTGTATGTTCAAACTTGTTTCGCTTTTTTCACCGTTAATCACAGAGGCAGATGTACGTCCACATACTATCTTACCATATATGGTAGAATATTTCTCATAAATTTTAATATAACATTAAGTTACATCACTTAAAATTTGCCGACAGTGTATGAATAAATTAACGATAATATTTTATTACTAAATACAAAATCAATATCACGTTACAGTTTAAAAAAATGCTTAAGATTTCTACCCTATGAAATGTTAGAATTCAAGCAACTCCAGAGTTCCCTGATGATGGTCGAGGTTTAAAAAAGTGCTTAGAGAAAAATAACTCTTAATAAGTCTGAGACGATTTGAAAGAGAATGTGGACGTGAAAGGAGTTTACGGGTTGGATGTTGTGTATTATATTCCCACGAAATATTGCTTTAATTATTTTTGTTTTTATATGTGTGACTATCATTTGCATTTTTAACACCAATTAATGGGTAACTCTTTAACTTATCGAATGCTTAAATAATATTATAAAAACTGCTATAATAATATGAAACCAATGTTAAGCAACGTAAAATATTTAATTTATTATTTTCTTAACCGTGTGTAGATGTCTCTATTATATGGTAACAACCTTTGTAATTATTTTTCTTATAAAAATAAAAAAAATGTTCTATATTTTTATATATATTTATTAGAAATATGTTAAATGATAGATTTTGTATACATTCAAACATTCTAGAAGAGTATGAAACACACACACTATTCACAACTCATTTACACATTTGGCACATAAAATATGTTAAAATGATATTATTGTAAAAACTAACAATGAAATAATGAAACCCTTTATATAAAAACAAAGCAACAGATACAAGAGCTGAAGTTTTGGAAGGATATGTAATCGAAAATATGTAGAACTAAATTACCTACTACTAATATCACAGTTGTTTGACGAACCCTAATGATGATGGATGACCGGTGGTGAATTATGGACGATGGCGTTGAATCTGCAAATAAGTTGTTTTTATAGCTTTTCGACATATTGCACATAATCTATATTTAGTAAATTTCTGTAATGTATATAATTGGATTATAATGTCAAGCAGAAGTCGTTGAACGTGAAATACAGGACTTCTTCAATAAAAATTTTATATAAAATATTTAAAATAACATTTCGGCTTACCAGAGAATCTTTCTTACATTAAAGATGTAATGAAAATTCTTTGCATATCTTATATAACGTGCAGTGAATACAAAAGAGTGTATTTTAAACTGCTTGTTTAAATTTAACTTTCAAATTCTTATGAAGATACTTTGAGAATTACTATGTATATTTTCAATAATAATTTATCTTACCCGTTGTGGTGGTCAGCGGTGTAGGTTACTTTGCGGAAAGAGCCATCAGGTTGCAGCAGAGAGTATTCTCCCTTGACAACATCGCCATCACGAGTTTCGTGCTGGGATTTATGGTCACCAGTGTGGGGATCTTCAACGGAGTAGGAGTAACCGTATTTGGGGTGAGCCTGAAAATAAGTGAAAACGGGATAAATTGTGTGTCATTATTACAACTACTGTTTTTTTTTAATATATCAAAACATTGTAATAAAAATATTGTAATTACTTATCAAAACTAAAATGATCATAGAAAATAAATCCATCATAATATAGATTCACTTACAAATTCACCAATGTAATGATCTTCCTCGTGAGCGGAAGCGTGAGATACGGGAGCAGCGTGTACTACAGGAGCAGCGTGGACTGATGGGACAGAGTGGATGACTGAGGTGTGAATAGGTGCAGATTGCACAGCGTGACCAGCGTGATACGAAGGAGCCGCGTGAACAGCGTAATGGGCTGGTACTTCATGGTGAACCACGTTGTGAGAGACAGCTGGGGCATGGTGCAGGAGACCTGCATTGCATGCTGCTGCCATAGCGAATAATGCTAGAACCTGTAAGATCATATACTTAAATTATAAATCAATTTTAAAATATGTCAACATTGCAAGAAAAAAATATAGTTAAGGCAACGAGAGGCTGATGGTTAAGCACATAATGACGGTCCGTTGCGCCCCAGTTTACGCTAACTGAAATTATCCTAAGCGAGTTACGTAAATATAATTCGTGACGTTTTTAAAATGCTTACTTTGGAGAACATTTTGCTTTGGTTAGAATTTGCTTGTCGACTGTTGCTTGTTAGTTAACGAAGTCTTTTTATATAACAAACAAAACATAAGCAGTTGGGTGGTGGGGCGCCTATCCCTGATATCCGATCGGATCACAGTAATTGCATTGCCAATCTACTCACTTTATCAGGTTGCGACACCCGATACAGGTATATGTAAGTTAAAAAATAATGGAGAAAGCATTATATTGTCATTATTTTTTAGTAATTGTTTTATTTCGATCTGTCTTTGTTGTACTGATATTGTATAATCAACGAATTCATTTCTTTTTCTTAAATATCGTTACGTGAATGTGATAGTAATATAAGGAGCTCAATGTTTGTTACAAGCAGTACATTTGTGGAAAAAATTTTAAACTTTTAATTCATTTTTTTTACATATTTGATACTTAGGAAAAAAGTAAGGAGATCCAAATATACTCAATCCTAAGAAATCAGAACTATACTTTTTAGAATTGTGTATATCTGAATCTCAGGTTTTTTAATAGTTTTTGATAAATAATTTCAGATATATGACATTTTTTTTATCAAAGTCATATTTAAAATACAGTTTCGTAAAGTCTATTTTTGCTAATTTCAGCCTACTACATACTAATGACAACCTACGCCTTTCAAAATGTAATTACATCGTCCAAAAATAAACCAAAAACAAAGAATGGAATGCGAAGTTAATATAACGAGCCGTTACGTAGTGTTTCCATTTAGTCCTTCACTCTCTCCGTTCATAATGAATATTTTACATGTAATTTAGTTAATATTTTCATTTCTTTGCTGTGGTGTTGAGGCAAAGCGCGGTGTTGAGTTCTGCCACTCAACACGCAATGTCTATAGAATTCAGCGAAAAATAGGGCACGGAGTGTCTTAACACTAGGTTATTATTATTTATTATATTATCTCTTATTTTTTTATATCTGAAATAGATACTAATATTTACAATTAAATAGAGGTTAAAAATAAAAAAGGATAATTAAATTTCTACGTGAGTTATTTTGTTGTTATCAAATATTTAATTTATTCAAATTAATACTTTAAGACGAGATACCATCGTGGTGCAGAAGTACAGGCTTGCGACTGTAAACGTGAAAGTTGTGGGTAGGATTCTCGAGAGGGGGAATGAAATATTTAACAGTACGGCGTTAAGCTCCGTCACTCAACCCGCAAATGCCTCCAAAATTTTTCGGAAAGTTAACAGTAGGTACCCAGATTCCCTCTGCCTTCCTTACTATATGTGAAATACAGCGTGAAAAAAAAAACTAAACTCGCTATCGATGGAAGGCAAGTACTTATCAATATCATTCCTATTTGCTAAAAAAGTCTATAATAGTATAAAATAATAGTAATTTATTCCCAAATTCTATGAGGTCCTCCGAGCCGGATGTGTAATTCCAAGTAAATTCCTTAAGAGAAGCACCAAAAAACTCGTTTAAATATATTTTGGGTCAATCGTTACGATTTTACTACCGCCGTTTAATCGCCTTTGTAATTTCATTGTGCAAGTACCTTAATGTGTTTATTTAAAATAAATTCTATTAACAACAACTGGAATAATTATTACATTCTTCCTTTTTTATAATTATCAAATTATATAAAAAAAAAACAATTATATTTTACTGCAAGAGTATATTAGTATAGAAGAACAATTATATAATATATTTCGTAAAAAAATAGTTTAAAACTCGTGATTTCAAATTCATGGTCGCTGTAGTAATTATAACGTTTTAGATACACACGATTTGAGTAACAATAGTTTTATGATAGAGCAGATAGGTACATTGGGACAGGACTAATAAAAACGTTGTACTTGAAAATCATTAAAATCTAATATATGCAATATATTTCCGTAAAATAATATATCTTTAAAGGGATTTTTTTTCTATATAATTGATTTCTTATTACATAATATTAGTTGAAGTAACAAGAATTTCTTACATACATATATATATATTATATTTTGTCTATATATATAAAATCGAAAGGTCACTCACTCATCACGAAATCTCAGAAACTACAAGTGCTAGGAATCTCAANAAAAAGCTCCAGGTGCAGGTGTAAGTCATGTTCACTGTATATATAAATAGCTTTAGTAGATACAATAGTCTAAATAGTTATGTCATCGTACAAAATTATATATTCTAGATTCAAGAATGCTGCCCTTACGTAAATCAGTTCCTGATGCTGTGTTAAAATTAAATCTGTGGTTTAATAGTTACCTAATAGAAGTTATGGTTCGCGTTTACTAATCGATCCCCCATTCTTCCTTTCATTTTGCTAACCTGTACTAGGTAAATATTATTAATTTCTATTAAATAAAGTACAGCTAGCAAATTTACATATTTAAAATATATATTTTTTCTATGTTAAGATTTTAGATATTAGATAGATATTTGTCATTGCGTGTATATTCAAATTTTTTCAAGAATAATATATTTTTAACTTCATGCTGTATAGTAGAGTACGCAGAGGGAACCTAGTGGTAAGTTCCGTTCTGGTCCGTTCCTCGTTTTCCGATGAATTCTTAGGGCATTGCGTGTTGTATTTCGAGTAGGAATCGAACCGAATCTGTTGTAGTTACAGTGCCTTTGTGCCCCATGACTCGTCCGTTCCTCGTTTATTAAAAATAATATATTACTGTGCAATTTTTATATGTAATTATATATCTTGCATTACTTTTACAGTTCAATTGCGTAATGCGTGTTTTGTCTAAAATATAAATTTTAGTAAGTGGTAAGTAAATTACTTAAAACATTCACCGGACTACAAAGAAACTAAAATAGTATATAAATAGAAATGTGTGAGTGATTTTTATAATTTATTTAATATATTATAGCAACAATATAAAATCAAGACTATATCATTGTCGTAAGTGCATATTATTGGCAAACAAAACCTTCTTGTTTCAAGTAAAATAAGGTATCAAATAGTGTTTGCAAGCTAATGAAAGAATGTGAAATACTTAACTTTTTCTACGGTAATATTATACATTCTAATTTACTTATGAAATATTATTATGATAAACCAAAATTTTTAAGAACAACTGACGGCTAACAGACCATGACATTATGTTGTTAGTTTCAATGCCACTCTAATAAAACGGTAACCTACCATTATAAAATTTAAACACCCATAAAAGAATTGGTCAAATATTTCTAATGTGAAAAGAAACATATGTATATACATAAGATAACAGTCAGTGTCAAAAAATATATTATGTTAAAAACAAAGATATTTTTGTATATTTTGAATAAAATACAACTACCTATTATAACATTCTATATAAATAAATATTAGATAAAGAAAAGTGAAGTAATTTAGTCTAATTATTCGTACAAATATATAATTTTCTAAGTTTTTATAATTTTAAAATATGATGACGAGTTTTGGGTTCTGAATAGAAGTAGTGTAGAAATAGGAGTATAACAAAATTTCTCTGACTCTCCGCAAAATATGTAATATAATTAAATTTTAACCATGTACTTAAATAATGATTCAAAGAATAAGTTTTAATCTTAAATTATATTTTAATTGAGCGCCATCTACATAACCGGTAAACTATTACTTACTGTTTAATGAGTATTTTGAGAGCAGCGCCATCTTATATTATATGAATGTGAGTAGGACATTGGCAACATTGACAAAATAATTTAATTTTTTCACTAAGTCGTATTTGATTAGAGTGAAATCTCTTTTGTGGGATTCAAGTAATTTGACAGCAAATGAAATGAAACAAAAAAATATTCTTAGTTATATTTTTTATTATTAAACAATGAAAAGTAAAAAGTTATAAATAATTAACAAAAAAAGCTTTTAAATAGTAAATTAACTATTTAAAAACCAACATAATATATCTTAGTATGATAATATGATGACGCTACATCGGAGTCAGCGTGAGGTTCTTCTTTATGTAATTGATTAATATTTAAGTCTTCTATATGTTCAATGGGTTCAGTGTTAACTGAAACTGGTGGTACTGGTACCTCAACGATAGGCATCTTTGAAGCGCTTTCCACGTCAAAGTTAACATTTTCGCTAGGTATTACTTTAGGAATTTCTGTTTCAACTGGTATTTCTTCTATTAATCCTTTTTCAATATCCGATTCAACTTTATCAGCATTTTCTGCATTGACGGGAACTAATCTTATCATTTTGTTAACGGTTTCTTTAATATCTTCATTTTTTGGTTCTTCTTGCTTTACCTCTACTACTTGTTCATTAACAGGTTTGTTTTTCTCACTTTCTACATTGGCCCTAAATTCTTTGTAGTGATGATCTTTGCTTGGAAAAAAATGGTTAATTTTAATACCGCTTGTAATTGGCAAAAAGTGTCTTGTTTGGCCAACTATGGAAAAAGCATGATCGCCATGTTTGTTTACGGTCTTGCTAACAACGGCATTAAAGCTGAAAAGAATAAAGTATTATCATATAATCGTTTACGATATTTATATTATCGTAAATCGTAATTACCATATTTTTAATTATTAATAATATTAATTTCTGAGGCTGTCGTGTCGCAAGGGCACAAACGTACGACTGTAAGCGCGTTGGTTGTGGATTCGATTCTGACTTGTGGGAATTAAATGTTTAAAAAAATTATTTTGTCGCTCTGAGAAAAAACGTGGCATTGAGTTCTGCTACTGTACATTGCAAGTTCATACTTGCAGCTAATCATTTAGGTTAGGTATACATATTTTTTATACAACTGAAATAAATATATTTCAATTTTCTGAAATAAGTATATAAAATAAAACAAATACCCATTATGGTCGTCAGCGTCGTATTCGACTTTTCTTAAAGAACCATCGGGTTCAATAAGACTATATCCTCCACGGACTCTATCTCCATTTCTAGATTCGTGATGATATTTATGGTCTCCTGTTTTTTTATCTGATACTGCATATTCGAATTCATATTTTGGATAGGCCTAAAATAATATATAAATGTAATATTGAATTTATAAAAATATTAAAACTAAGACAAATTTTATAAAATGTGAATGACTTACATAGGGCTCATATTTGAATGGAGACGGCGTATTGGATGGATATAATTTCACCATCTGCCACGCTTTTCCAGTGTTCGACATATATGATCCTTGACCTAAGCCTGTACCTGGGTCTATTTGAACTGCAGAACATGAGCCAACAATAAGAGCTAGGAACGTAACCTGCGAAAGAAAAATAAACATATATATTTTTATAAAACTGTTTTTTGTACAAAATGTTCAAATATAATCGATAGATTTTCGTACCTGACAAAACATATTGGAGGCTTTAGATGAACCGTTGCTAACGGAATATACTAGCGAACTGTTGGTGCTATCTACAATATTTTACCATTTTATACTTTATATTTCTATTATATAAATTTGCCAAAAATTTTATCATCTTTGATTTATCAAATTGGTTATTGTGCAAGAATAATGTGGATTCGTTACTTCTGATAACATCTTTGCTTTCTAAATCTATTGTCACATTGAACATGTCATTGTTAGTTTTCTTTTTATGTAGACATTTTTAAACAATTCAGATCGAGTTCTATATCTTCTTCTAGGTAGAAATGTAAAACCAATAATAGCTTAAGGAAATATTTTCTGTAAACTGTTACGTGGAACGTGTTATTATATTTTTAACATTTTCTTATAACTCTTGCGTTGAGTTCCTCCACTAAAATTCCTACGGAAAGTAGTAGACGGAGAGTCTTGACACTAGGTTTCCATTCCTTACCCTTATCCTTCAGGATTCAGCGTGAGGAGAAAAAAAAATGAATCAAAATTAACCGAATATTTAAAAAAATATATTAATATATTTTAACATATTTTTAATTATTTTTAAATTAATTAAGCGCGGCGTTGAGTTGTGCCACTCAACACGCAACGCCTTCAGAAGTCGGCAGAAAGTGGGGAACGGAGTGTCTTAACACTAGGTTCCCTCTGCCTATCCTGCTGTGTGCGGGATACAGCGCGAAACTGATTTTTATTTAAAAATATTTTAATACTTCATAATTATTACAAAATTTATCAATAAGCTATATTTACGTTCAGAAATTATTTATAGTTAACTAGCTTTAACCAGCGTAGCCAGACTTACCCCGTAGTCAAATGGAAATAACTAAGAGTTGCTTATGATTATCTATTTTTTTTAAAATGCGCCAGTTCCTGAGATTGAACGCATGTTGTCTATTACAAGTATCATAGTTAAAATATATTTTTTCAGGAGCTTGTTCCTTTTTATTTCGATCTCTTCTTGTTAGTTTACTAAATATTAAAAACCATCATAATATATCTTATTTATTTATGTTATTTAGTTTAGAGATATCGCTTTGTTTGTATTTTCACTTGTTCCAAAAGTATTATTCACTCCTGTTATCTCTAACAGTAATTACAGTTCTATTGGAATTGATTGTATTATAAAAGTGCACCTACCATTCAAGAGGAGGAGGCCGAATTCTGAAGGACAATTTTCAGTTGTCAGTAAGATCAATCAATATTCAGTAAGATATAACAGCTGTTTCTTTTAATGATAAAAGTATTTTTATGGTGGTAAATATTTTTATACGAAAAGTTTTTAAAAACTCTCAATTACTATATTTATGATGATTACAAATAGGGTAAAAATTAAATTAAAAAGATTACTTAATAATTGTATTTAATAAATATTTAACATTTATTTATTTTAAATGAATGAAATACTTTAGTGGTAGTATTGGTGTACGGGGGCAGCGTATACGGGAGCCTTGAGGACGACGGGGGCGGCCTTGATGACAGCTGGGGCGTGGACGGGGGCGCTGTTGTGTACGACGGCGTTGAAACCGTTGTGGTCGTCAGCGGAGTACTCCACGGACCTGACGGAGCCGTCAGCCTCAACAAAGGAGTAGGAGCCCTTTACGACATCACCGTCGCGGGATTCTTGTTGTTGCTTGTTGTCTCCGGAGTGTCCGTCAGCTACGGAGTAGTTGAATTCGTATTTGGGGTAGGCCTGTAATCGAATCGAATCGAATTTTAGTAAATTGTTTTGTATTGTAATAATTAATAAAAATATGCACGTTCGAATTTTTACAAACTTACAATTTCCTCAGGTTGAGCGATGACCTTAGCGACTGGGGCAGAGTGGTAGGCGATGGAAGCGGGGGCAGCGTGGTAGGCAACTGGGGCGGGGGCGGCGTGGTACACAACGGGGGCAGGTGCGTGGTAGGCGACAGGGGCGGCGTGGTAGGCTACAGGTGCGGCAACGGCCAATTTGGCGACTGGGGCGAGTACTTTGGCAGCAACCACTTGGTGTTGGTCGTGACGTACGATGCTTTGGGAAGAAACAGCAGATGCTGGAGAGTAGTGGATTTCTGCAGGCAGGAGTCCTGCTGAGGACACTGCCACAAAAGCGCAGAGGGCTACAATCTGTAAAAAATAATAAATAATAAGTGAACGTTTCTAATATATTTGCAGCAGAATTTTAAATTTAATTTAAATCTGGAGCTTACTTTGGAGAACATTGTAGTTGTAGTAGTAATACTCAAGTTGTGAATGATAAGTATTCGCACTAGTGCACCTATTTATATTTGAACATGAATTCATAAGATTAGTAGTGGAAGCTGCCAAACTAGCTATTAGTGACCTTAACTCGTACAAGTTCAGCGAGTGACACATGCTTTCTCAATGTTTTAAGCAATTTGCAGTAAGTAGGTGCGTTCATATGAACATTATTCACAATGTCTCCTTTAAGGTAACGAATACATTCTATATGATTAATGTAATAAATAATAAATCAAATAAAATATATTATATGTGTAAAAAGTATAATAAAGCTATACTGCTAATGCATAAATTATTATTTATTTTTTTAGTTCAAATAGAATTGTAATTACCTGAGAGATGGATTTATTTTATTTTTTAAAATTAAATTACAATTATTTTTATTATACAATCTATTGCAAGTTAAAACTATGAAATCGATAAATTAGGACAGACAATGCGCGACCTTGGACGCTGCTACCTTCACCTAATACGCAATGTCCTTAAAATGGTGCAAAAAAAGAAAGCAAAGTGATCACCTTTAATTATAGAGTCTTTCTCGACATCTTAAGAAAGCAGGAGTGTCAGACAATAAGCACTAACTAGAGTTCTTCTATATTTTATGCTTTGTATCAAAAATCAAAATCGAAATATTCAATACAATACTAAATGCAACAATATAAATAAACTCAACGGTTGTGGGCACGATTTCCTTTTGGGGATGGAATATTAATTATTTTCATTTGTTTGCCCCGGTGATGAGGTCAACTCAACGCCGCGCGTTGCGGCGTTGGGTTACTCTACTCAATAGGCAATACCTGCAATCCGAAAATGGGGAATGGTAATTTCTTAAAGGGAACGGAGTGTCGTAACACTAAGTGCCTACCCTGCTATGTGTAAGATACAGTGTGAAGCTAAAACCGGAAATAAATATTTATGGGCTTTGTATGCAACTGGAAGACGATGGTGATAAAAAAATTTAGTAACATTAGGTATGTGATAATATAATATTGGCAATACTACATTTGTTTTAAGGCATATAAAAAAAGAATACATAAAGTACATATTTATACAAAGTTTTCAATATATTTTATATTCTTATAAAAATATATGTGAATGCCCTTTGAAATATTTATATTATTTTATGATGGTAATTTCTCAAGTATTTTCTATGTTCAAGTTTTATGTATTAAATCATCACTTAAAATACTTAAATAAGCAAATGAGTTTGATGTATCAAAATATATTTATTATTAAAATAAAAAAAAATCGAATGTATATAAGAAAAAAACATATGATAATAAAACAAGTCCGCTCGATTTGTTCAGTGACCTAACTACCAATATTGGGCTTGTATCTTACTTTTTAAGTTTGTTCTATTTATTTTTTATTATGTTTTAGTGCACATGTAGAGCTTATAATTTTTTACATTTATTAATATCACTTCTCATTAAATTTGTCATTATGTTTTCATAATCTGGTCAATTCGTTATAAATATTTGGATTTGAACTCGACTTTTGCTTACGTAGTTTGAAGTCATACTATTAGCATAAAGCTTTTTTTGTTATTATCTTCTTAGTAAAGGTAGAATAACGAAAATATTTTTACTTTGATTATTATCATGTCTTTAGTGATACTTGCAAGGCTAACAATTCGGCCATAGTAAGAATCGTCGAAATTGGCCAAGACGGTTTGGCTTTACAACGCCACATATGAACAAAAGTTCATACCTAGATTGATAAACACATTAAAAAAAACCAGCTTCACGATGTATCCCGTACACAGCAGGGTAGTTAGAGGGAAACTAGTGTTAAGACACTCCGTTCCTCACTTTCTACCGATTTCTGGAGGCATTGTGTGTTCAGTGGCAAAACTCTTCGAAACTTATTTTGATCTTCTCTTGTTAATTAATTGGAATTTCATTAGAGAATTTAGTAGAATTTGTATTAGAAGAAAAAATAACAACTACCCTGAAGTAAAATTATAAGCTTATAGAGAGTAATAATGAATTATGTTAAGTTTTACATTTTTTTGTAGCCAATTTGAAACTGGTATTTTTAAGCCTTATACGAATTTATAGCATTTATAAGGTAGCAATTTACTCAATTTTTACGTTTGTATATATTTAAAAAAAATGTGAAAAAAAAATCTGGAAGATATAAACAGTTTGTTCTTTTAATAAACATTTACTAATGAAAATGACCATGACATCTTCTTCGTCTTTCTAATTTTTTAAGTATTTCCACATATAAAATTAAAATGTGATAATTATCTACATATTATACGTATATCTTATTATAAGTGACCGAAGTTGCGGGTAGGTAACTAGCCCATGATGAAATAAAAATGGATAAAAGTAAAAAAAAAGTTACTTAATTATTATATTTAATAAATATTTAACAATCATTTATCGTAAACGATTGAAATAATTTAGTGGTAGTATTGGTGTACAGGGGCCGCGTATACGGGAGCCTTGAGGACGACGGGGGCGGCCTTGATGACAGCCGGGGCGTGGACGGGGGCGCTGTTGTGTACGACGGCGTTGAAACCGTTGTGGTCGTCAGCGGAGTACTCCACGGACCTGACGGAGCCGTCAGCCTCAACGAAGGAGTAGGAGCCCTTTACGACATCACCGTCGCGGGATTCTTGTTGTTGCTTGTTGTCTCCGGAGTGTCCGTCAGCTACTGAGTAGTTGAACTCGTATTTGGGGTAGGCCTGCAATTGAATTGTTTTGGTTAGTTGTTTTGTATTGTAATAATTTATAAAAATATACACGCTCAAATTTAAAAAAAAACTTACAATTTCCTCAGGTTGAGCGATGACCTTAGCGACTGGGGCAGCGTGGTAGGCGATGGAAGCGGGGGCAGCGTGGTAGGC
>JAKRZM010000001.1:140449-157170 GCA_036379175.1 Heliconius cydno galanthus | reverse complement strand
ACACATTTATCGTATTTATGTTAATTTACATAAGAATGTACAAATAATAAACTATATATAAACCTTCCCTGAGAAATACTCGACCTAATGGTGAAAACCGCATTCAAATCCGTTGGGTGGTTTAGAAGAAGAAGAGTTAGAAAGTTCAGACAGACACAAAAAGCGACTTTGTTTTATAAGATATAGGATAGGATAAATAAAAACCACTTCAGAAATCGATATTTAATTGGCTTTTACATGCTTGGAAGTGAATCGTGATACAAAAATTTATTAACATTAGGTTATAATATTCGTAGTACTACATTTATTTTTATGAAATAAATGATTAATTTATAAATGAGTTTCTTTACTATTAATATTGAGCTTGTATTTTTCTGTTTAGTTCCGTTTTATTTCATGGTTTTTTTATTTGTTGTAGACAGTAAAGTTTTAATTTCTTATATTAAAATTCTACTGTATAATTTCTTGTAATATAATATGTTTATGTTTTTATTTTTCAGTTAGAAAGTTAATTTTGTTATTAGATTTTCGCAATCTTGTCAATTTAATATATTGTCAAATCTATTATCGTAAGAATCATCGAAATTGATGCACACGTTTGACCAATCTACTACCTCATTATACACTTATATAAAGAACAAACGTACATATGTACAGGAACTGATAAATACATTACAAATAAAAGAAAACAAAAATCTTTATTTGAGGTACCAGGTAGTTGTACAAAAAGTTAAAGTTATATTATCCTCTTTTGGTAAGCGTAGTCGGATAAAAAGTAAAAGGCTTAAAATTTTCCAATAGCGAATAATTTATATTCAGAAGATCAGTCCCTTTTATTTTTATCTTCTCTTGTTAATTTACTGGATAAGAAAATAAAGCTATACGGACGTAAAATTATAAGGATGTAGAAAGTAATCATTTAGTATTTTATGTTTTATATACTTTTATAATAAATGGTTAAATTTTATTAGAAAATCGTAATTCAGGCAAAATGAAGGCTTTATAATAAAAAAATAAGTCTTATTTAAAAAGTAAGTCCGTTAAAAATACCACGCAATTTACTCAATTTTTATGTTTCTTTTTAATATAACTAATAATTCCGACTATTTAGCAAGACATAACGGCGTTTTTTGTAATGCTAAAGAGGTACTTTTCTATGTTTTTTATGATTTTACAAAAAATATAAGAGTGACATTTAAATATATCTTACAAATATTATTATTAATATTATTATTGTGAAAGTGTAGTTTATTTCCACTTTCACTCAAAATCTATTGAGTGGTATTGAATAAAAACTTTACAGTCATGTATTTTATACAATAGAATAAGACATATATGCAAATTTATGCAAAGTTTTTGTATAATTTGGCTATAATAAGTAAGGCAGTAAACCATAAGCTAGTAAAGTTGCGTATAAGTGACTGTGGAATAAAGAGAGGTAATAAATTAAAAAAATATTACTTAATTATTGTATTTAATAAATATTTATCATTCATTTATTTTAAATGAATGTAATACTTTAGTGGTAGTATTGGTACACGGGAGCAGCGTGTACGGGAGCGTGGAGGACGACTGGGGCAGCTTTGACAACGACGGGGGCAGCCTTGACGACAGCTGCGGCGTGGACGGGAGCGCTGTTGTGTACGACGGCGTTGAAACCGTTGTGGTCGTCAGCGGAGTACTCCACGGACCTGACGGAGCCGTCAGCCTCAACGAAGGAGTAGGAGCCCTTTACGACATCACCGTCGCGGGATTCTTGTTGTTGCTTGTTGTCTCCGGAGTGTCCGTCGGCTACGGAGTAGTTGAACTCGTATTTGGGGTAGGCCTGTAATCGAAATGTTTTAGTTAATTGTTTTGTATCGTTACAATCAATAAAAATATGCACGGTCGAATTTTAACAAACTTACAATTTCCTCAGGTTGAGCGATGACCTTAGCGACTGGGGCTGCGTTGTAGACGATGGAAGCGGGGGCAGCGTGGTAGGCGACGGGGGCGGGGGCGGCGTGGTACACAACGGGGGCAGGTGCGTGGTAGGCGACAGGGGCGGCGTGGTAGGCTACAGGTGGGGCAACGGCCAATTTGGCGACTGGGGCGAGTACTTTGGCAGCAACCACTTGGTGTTGGTCATGGCGTACAATGCTTTGAGAAGAAACAGCAGATGCTGGGGAGTAGTGGATCTCTGCGGGCAGGAGTCCTGCTGAGGACACCGCCACAAAAGCGCAAAGTGCTACAATCTGGAAAAAAATACATGTAATAAGTGATCGTATTTAATGCGGTCGCAAATTAATATTTTTGCATTAGAATTTAAATTTTAAATCTGAAGCTTACTTTAGAGAACATTGTTGTTATTGCAAATACTCAAGTTGTGAATGATAAGTATTCGCACTAGTGCACCTATTTATATTTGAACACGCATTCATAAGATTAGTAGTGGAAGCTGCCAAACTAGCTATTAGTGACCTTAACTCGTGCAAGTTCAGCGAGTGATATATACTTTCTCGATATTATAGGCAATTTGCACATTATTAATATTATTAATATGAACATTTGATGTGTTCATATTAACAATATTAATAATGTGTAGTTTCAGGTGTTTTATAATAAAAGTATCACATCTTATTTCATTATGTAATAAAATAGATTAACATAATTATGTCACGCAAAAAGTATGAAAAAGGTAAGATTAGTAATAAATATTTTTTTATTTTTATCTATTTCAAATAGATTCACAATAACTTAAAATATGAATTTATTGCGTTTTTCAAATTAAGATATAATTAACTTTTGTTGTAGAAATTGTGTTCTACTAGTAAGAACTATAAAATCATTGAATTAGGTGTAACGATATTGTTATCCAATACACAATGTCTAATTAAAGTTGTTGAAAGAAGAAAGCAAAATGGTGACCTTTTATAACATGTTATCTTTTTCTATACTTAATAATTCTCGATTTCGATTTCGTATGCAATTATAAGTGGATTGTGACAAAAAAATCTTAACACATTAGGTAGGTACTGTTATAATATTCACAGTATATTTTTTTATGCATCTAATCAAACATTTACGTAACACATTCATTACATTAATATACAACATTGTACAATATTTTGCAAAAATAATTACTTGCAGATAAAGTGTATTAATATTAATATTTCAAAAGTGTCAGATAGAATGTTCGGCATGAATTTTGCCTGGGGGAGGCACGGTCAAGGCTAGAGTTCTCTTATCTACCTCCCCCTCTTTAAATAAATTTATTTAATCAGAAGTATATAAAGTAAGTACTTGTGGTATGAATTATCAATTAACAATTTGATTTACTTCATCATGTTCGCTAAAGTGAGTTGAATATTTTTTTTCATTTTCACACTAAAAAAAAAATTAAAGTGTTTATAGTAAAAACTAAAAAATGTTTTTGAAAATAATGATAATATTTTTTTTATAGATTGTAACACTTTGCGCTGTTGTGGCGGTGTCTTCTGCCGGGCTCATCCCCGCCGCAGTACATTACTCACCCGCAAGCGCTGTCTCCTCCCAAAGCATTGTGCGTCACGATGCCCCCGTGGTAGCCGCCAAGTTGGCTGTTGCCGCCCCCGTCGCCTTCCATGCCCCAGCTCCCGTTGCTTACCACGCAGTTTCAGCCCCTATCGCCTACCACGCTGCACCCATCGCTAAAGTTATTGCTCAACCTGAAGAAATTGTAAGTTTTAATATAAAAAGGATAAAAAATTACATAACATTAAATGTACAATTTGAATAAATATTTTAAATATAATTTAAAGAGATTTCTCTACATAAACATTAAAATCTTTCAGATATAATTCTTTAAAGTACAATACTTGTAAAGAAATAGAGCTTATTATCTTTAAAGTAAGTTTTAATAATTTTGTATAAATTTGCATCGTTTCTAAATTAGCATTATTTAATCTACAGGCCTACCCCAAATACGAGTTCAACTACTCCGTAGCTGACGGACACTCCGGAGACAACAAGCAACAACAAGAATCCCGCGACGGTGATGTCGTAAAGGGCTCCTACTCCTTCGTTGAGGCTGACGGCTCCGTCAGGTCCGTGGAGTATTCCGCTGACGACCACAACGGTTTCAACGCCGTCGTACAAAACAGCGCTCCCGTCCACGCCGCAGCTGTCGTCAAGGCCGCCCCCGTCGTCGTCAAAGCTGCCCCAGTTGTCCTCCACGCTCCCGTACACGCTGCTCCCGTGTACCAATACTACCACTAAGCGGAACTAGTCCCTCTTTATAAAATGATTGTTGACTATTTATAAAATAAAATATATATACAAACAAATTATGTGTTAATTTTCTAAATTGTAATTAGAATCGATATGGCATATAAGATAAATTTATATACTAGTAATGACCAACCAACAACATGCACGATTTAAAAATTCCTTCTTCATAATAAGTAATACAAGTATATCAAAGATAAAGTCAAGAACATTATATAATTAATAAACAGCCTTGCTAGCCTAAAGTTCTTAAAATGCAAATTATATTAATTCCGTTCCAATTTATTAATATCTTTATATAATCATCCTCCAATCAACCTCAGATCAATGGCGACATATTGATTAGAGAATTGCATTTGTAACTGGTACCACATAATATTTTATTTATAGATCTGATTTATTTGAGAAGTGGAGGATGTTACACATTGAGTGGTGGAACTGAACGCCGCACTTTGCCCAGAGCAAATAAATGAAATGTTAATACTACATATTTTATTCATTCGAGTAAGAATCGAACCCACACGTTGCGTCCCACACAGTCACACATGTGCTACTACGCCGTGTCGACCTCAATTATTCAGTTTTTTTTTATTAAAACGAATTGTAAGTATCCATAATCGTGTTTACAGTCGGGCGCTGTGCGTCTGCGTTATGACGGCCTCTTTCTTTAGGAATTTGCCACTTTCTTACACTATATTATATTTAAGAGTCACTTTCTTCATCTCATTTGATCGAATTATAGATTAACAATCCATAGACACCCATAACAATATTGCTACTAGTCACTTTTTAAATTAATTTATCAACTCAACGCTGTTTAGTTTTGACCTGTTTAATGTTACCTTCACTAAGTTCTCCGCTGAAATCCCAAAAAGAGGAAATATATTATTATTTATAAATCTTACATTTGAAATCTATTATACGAACTGGTTTCGATCTGGGTTTGTCACGATTGTTACAGCAATAGTAGATCAATAAAGATAGTAAGTATCAAGAAAGTCAGATTATACATTAATGATACTTTATCTTGTGTAAAGATTCGATATTTTACTATGTATGATAGGTATTCAAATTTTTCTTTTTTAATCATTAATCAAAAATATATATATCAAAACACTTAACTTATAATTAGTAACTGAATTCTGAAAAAATATTTTTTGTTTAAAAATTGTATAAATCGAACTAATGCATGACTTTTCAGTAGTAACTGACGAAGTTTAACATTTAACACTGACAGCAGGGTCAGCAGTAGTGTAAAGACACTGCGTTACGCAATCAGACACTTCTGTTTCCTGAAATTCACCGACTTCTCGAGGCATTGCGTGTCAAATGGCGGAACTCAACGCCGTTTAACTGCCGTTGCTTATTATGTTAACAAGTGTATATATGTAAAAATTTTAATTATGTCGTCTTACCTCCTTTAACTATATTCAAAACTTATATATTCCACCATAATGTGTGTATACGTACGCACATATTTTGTGAACGAAGTTCACATGCATATTACAATACAATTGAGGTCTATAAAGACGTGTTTGTCCCCGATACGTATAATCTACCATATGATTTCGGGAACTGATTACGTATAATTTCATGGATACGTGAAATAAAATTTAATTCCAAATATATTGAAAAAAAACTCGTATGATTTTTTTTATTTAAATGATTTTGTACATATTTAATTAACTACATTATGCATTAAATGTGCGTATAAATATGATCGAATTTATAAAGTAAGCTATTTCGACATCCAGTTTCATAATTCTCCATTCAATTCCCATATTTATACGTCTTATTGAAATAGAATTATAAAAAATTAAAAAAAAAAACCTATAGGAGCTAATGAATTAAATTAAGCTCGATAGTGGTCATTTTTTTGTATATTTGTTTAATTCAATTATCATTCTTTTTATTTACAGTTTATTGAACTTCATTAAATTGTATCATAAATCCTACTTTTTATTCATTAATAGAATTTTTATTATCAGTTCATCAAATATCTTTGTTTACAAATAGATAAAGAACAGTTAACTTTCGAACAATACTTTTGGTTTAGATATGAAAATAAGGCATTGTAACAGAATATTTATTCTATGTTTATAACAATACTTTTTAAATGTAATTTTTATTGAATGAGAATTGATAAAAAAAAAAATATTTTTAAAAAAAAATGTAGATACACACGATAAAGGGAACAATAAAATGAAAGTAATCCTTTCGTTCTATTGCAAAAGATTTCAAAGAAACTAGTTTTTATTCGACTTATGCGTTTATTACAATAAATAAATTATCAACAATCATTTGACACGATCAATAATCAACAAATTTAGTGGTAGTATTGGGGAGCAGCTGCGGCGTAGACGGGGGCGGCCTTGAGGACGGCTTGGGGAGCGTGAGCGGGGGCGCTGTTGTGTACGACGGCGTTGAAACCGTTGTGGTCGTCAGCGGAGTACTCCACGGACCTGACGGAGCCGTCAGCCTCAACGAAGGAGTAGGAGCCCTTTACGACATCACCGTCGCGGGATTCTTGTTGTTGCTTGTTGTCTCCGGAGTGTCCGTCAGCTACTGAGTAGCTGAATTCGTATTTTGGGTGGGCCTATAATTAAAATTGAAATGGTGGATTAACAAATCATATCAATATGTTAAAATTACTGTTTTCTTACTTATGTTATTGGGTTTTAATTATATTATAGTTTCTATAATTTATGAAATGCTTTTCTCTTTTATACGCCTTTTAAGATATCTTATATGATGTACTTTATCTAATCTGACTGAGATTAAATCTACATTTCAAAGAGAAGTAAAGGAAAAGTAATAAGAAAAATATTTGAATTGTTTATATAAAGATTAAAGATGCTAGTAAATAATATTAAAACATTACGCATATACTTACAATGATTTCAGGCTCGGCAAGAACCTTTGCTACGGGAGCAGCATGGTAGGCGATGGGAGCGGGAGCAGCGTGGTAGGCGACTGGAGCGGGAGCAGAGTGGTATGCAAGGGCTGGAGCTGCTTGGTACGCAAGGGGAGAGGCCAGGGCAAGTTTGGCGACGGGAGCGGCGAGGGCCAGTTTATGGGCTGATGCTACTAATCCTGCAGATTCATCATGACGGACAATGTTTTGGGATGAAACAGCGGAGGCAGAAGAGTAATGAGCTGGAGCAGCTTGGTAGGAAACGGCGGCTGGGGCAGCGTGGTAAGCGACGGCAGCTGGGGCAGCGTGGTAGGCGACAGAAGGAGCGGCGTGGTAGGCAAGGGGAGAAGCTACAGCCAACTTGGCGATAGCTTGAGGCTGATCATGACGCACAATGCTTTGAGATGATACAGCCTCGGCTGGTGAGTAATGTACTGCTGCAGGTAAAAGTCCAGCAGAGGACACTGCCACCACCGCGCAGAAAGTAACAATCTGTAAAATTCAAGAAATTAAATGAATGATATAATGGAACTGTATAATGCAAATCTTTATATTAAGTTTTTTTGTCACACACTTACTTTACTGAACATATTGATGAATACGTCGACCAAATGAGAATGATGTAAATATTTTTTTCGTACTGGTTTTTATAGTCGTGAACCGAAATTAGATTACCTCAGATGACAAGTAGTGGAAGCAGTCAAACGAGCTTAAAGTTCAACCTTGCTCTAGGTCATAAATGTAAGTATATCAATACATTCACTGAATTGGATTATTAATTCTGGTTGCAACACCACAAAATTTTATGTACTATTGTAGGCGTATTTTGTATATCTTAAACTAAAAATGTCCTAAACTAAAATATAATATTTGGATAATCTAATATTCAAAACAGTTTAAATTTAAATATTTATAAAATTGTTGAGTATTTTATATGAATTTATTAATTACCGACTAATTTTATGATAAAATCAAATATAAGCTTACTATTAAAAATAAAAATTAAAAATTAATTGACATAATATGACATAATAAATATATACAAATATTTTGAATTAATACAAAATAAATATGTACTATATAACATGATGAATTAAGTAACATTTAAATTGACATTAAGTGCCAGAACCAGCATTGTATTACGTACATAATATATTGTACCGATCTTAGGTTGTGGGGTCCAATTATGAACAAAAACAAAATATATATAGATAAATTAACACGCAGTTTTCGATACATTGTCTCGAATTCTGGCAGAAAATAGGGTCCAGGAGCACTTACTTTGCCAATGTAGCTTTAAGAAAGGTAAAAAAAAGAGTATGAAAAGCAGATCCCATATGCTTTTTTATCTTAAATCAATATACATTTTGGTAAAGAGACGATAAAAACTCAGTTTCACATACTCTTATTATTTAGCTACATGGAAAGTTATTAAAATGGTCTAGTAAATTACTAGTAATACAAGTACTAGTATATAATAGTAACTTACTAGGCCTTCTTACTAGGTTTAACATATTATGGTAACAGAAAAAGTTATCGTAAAATCTTTAGATAAATCATATTGGAATTAATAAGTTCTGTTTATCATTCATCTGTTCGTACATAATATAATATGTATGTATACTAGTAAACAGCTACTTTAGGTAATACAGATCATTTCCAAAGAATATTTCCTAAGTCTTCATCAGTCAGTCAGTCTCATTTTTTGGCTTTCAAATCAAAAGTCGATAAGTATCTTCTAAGCAAGACCATAGCAATGCTTAACATTAGACTTGATGTGGTCAAATGCAACGCCTATATATACAAAATCTTTATTTCACACACACAGATTCACACTGTATCTCGTCCTCTGTATTTCTCCCTTCTAGTATTAATTTTGCGTGTTGTTTGACGGAATTCAATTACGTGCTTTGTCTTTTTGCCAGAAATAGAAAATAATTCATTCCACCCATAGGTAATTAAACCCGTAACTAAGGCCCACAACAGTAAAAATACTCTACCGTATAGGATCATTTTTTAATTCATTTTCTTCTCCGTACATATGTATATCAACCAAACAAAATATAAGAATTGACCTACATAAATAATCATCGTGGTTTTTTAAGTTCATATTATCATTCCACTTCTTTTACATTTTTTAAACATGAGGTTAACCTTAAAAAACTATAAAATTGTTACTTGAAACAAAATATTTCTTCGTTGTGAAATTGGTTTAGTATCATTTTGTAACCATTTTACAGTAGCATACATTCGCAGGTTTTGCGATAGTATAATTCAGCCCTCTTAGCATCGCGCCCCGATTATTCTTTTATATTTTTTTTTAAAAATATTGTGTGGGATGTACATAATAAAGGAGGGAATCTAGGACCTAATGTTAGAGCACTCCGTTCCTATTGAGACACTTCCGTTCCCTACTTTCCGTCAAATTCTGAAGGCATTGCGGACTGGCGGAACTCAACGCCGCTCTGTGCCTCGATACGACAGCAAAAAAATGAAAATATTAAATATGTATTTTAATTCCTCGAATCAGTATAGGAACCTCAAATTGTAATATTTATAGCATCAAATATTTATTTACATGCACATACATATATTATCATATATATTATATGTATATGTTGAGAACCTCAAGAAGTACATTTTTGTATGGTGACATTGAAATAATTAAATATATCTTAATTTATTTCAATGTAAACTCGTAAATTACCAAAACTCGTAGTTACGAAAATTTCGATTTGAAAGTAATTTTGGATATGATATTAAATAAAATATATTACTATTTTTTCTTAATTGTTTATATTGCAATAAATAAATAGCAAGATCGTTATATCATATTTGGTGACTAGTTGTTTAATGATTAGTGGTAGTATTGGTGTACGGGGGCAGCGTATACGGGAGCCTTGACAACGACGGGGGCGGCCTTGATGACAGCTGGGGCGTGGGCGGGGGCGCTGTTGTGTACGACGGCATTGAAACCGTTGTGGTCGTCAGCGGAGTACTCCACGGACCTGACGGAGCCGTCAGCCTCAACGAAGGAGTAGGAGCCCTTTACGACATCACCGTCGCGGGATTCTTGTTGTTGCTTGTTGTCTCCGGAGTGTCCGTCGGCTACGGAGTAGTTGAATTCGTATTTGGGGTAGGCCTGTAATCGAATTGTTATTGTTAGTCGCATTGTATTTTATTGTATTACAATAAAAATGCATGCTCGAATTTTTAAAAACTTACAATTTCCTCGGGTTGAGCGATGACCTTAGCGATGGGGGCTGCGTGGTAGGCGATGGAAGCGGGGGCAGCGTGGTAGGCGACGGGGGCAGGGGCGGCGTGGTACACGACGGGGGCAGGTGCGTGGTAGGCTACAGGGGCAGCGACGGCCAGTTTGGCGACAGGGGCGAGGATCTTAGCACCAATAGCTTGGGGCTCGTCATGGCGCACAATGCTTTGGGAAGATACGGCAGCTGCCGGGGAGTAGTGAACAGCAGCGGGCAAAAGACCAGCTGAAGCCACTGCCACTACAGCGCAAAGAGATACAATCTGCAATAATAAATATAAATAAGTATAGATATTCTACTAAAACATTAGAATATAAATGATTTAAATATTTGTATACACGTACTTTAGAGAACATTGTGTTGATTGTTGTTTCGTGTTCGAGCACTGAATGATTTCGTTACGAAAGCTCCCCGTTATATACTGACTTTATCAGCAGCATCAAGCTTAGAAGAACTTGCACGAGCGAACGACCTTGCCCCCGGTCAATATGACAAATATACTTGTACTTGTAATACATTCACTAGGTCTTAAGAAATTATTGAATTTATTCTTTCACTTACTAATATGAATTTAAATATTTACTATTGAAATAATAAATAAATCTTTAAATATCTATTACAATTAAATACATTATGCATACAATAATAAAAAAAGTATTTAAAAAAAAGCAAATTATAGCTTAACAATAAAATAGCTTAACAATATTTTTTTTTAAAAGTACCTATATAATCATACCGCAATTGTGAGTAAAACCGAGTGACGCTGTAAGAGTTTCTGAGGTTAACAATTAAACACTAATAAAGGTGGATGAGGTACAAAAGAGTACGAGTAGAAGAGGTTTAAAAAACATTCACAAAAGGTTCATATTTTTATTCTTTAATAACTGGTATTTTTTGTAATATACTATCCTTACAAATAGATACTTCTACATATAATTTTATTTCAAAAAGAAAAGTAAATTTAGTTTTTAGGGAAAAGCATATTTAATATTGGGTATAGAGTAAAATAAGGAATTGCTTTCTTGTATCGATTTATGCCTATTCTTTTGAATATATTCATTCCTTTGCGCCTTATAAGGTGTTCGCGCAACGTTGTACGAACGCGCGACATTTAAGTGCAAGAAAGGCGTTTTAGCGTACTCTAGGGCTGGTTGAATTTGTGCATTTTCCATTGCTAGTAGTACTTGAACTGTCCTAAAAAAACTTCGATTATAAAAATCTTATTAATTAATATAAAAATAAAATATTATAAAACAATTACTTACTTTATAGATTTCCCGTCTCGCAATATACTTTTCTCAATTATATTACGCAATGTTTTCGACTTTAACGTTTCCTTCATATCGATATTTAAATTTAGAACTGGTGATTTTTTTACCTAAAAAAGTTTTGTTTAGAAATCGTATAGCACTAAAGTAGTGGAGTTTGAACTCTCGCCCCTTAGAAACCGTAACTTAAGTTTCGGAAACTTATGGCTTAGTGGTCAGAGCGCTTAGACGGTTTCGAAAGGGCGTGGGTTTATTCCCGCTTCGTTCAGTTTTTTATATGTTTTAATATCATATTGTTTTTCTTTGTTTGTAATAACATTTTAACTTTGGCAATAAAAAAATATTAATTATTTTAGCGACATGTATTCCCAATAAAAATAAATATTTTATAGGTAAAATAAAAATAATGTTATCATAAATACCTTGTTAATCGGATTATCGTTAGTTAGCTGTTTCAGAAGATTTTCCTTATGATTATTTAAAGTGGAAAGATCGATATTGTATCCTGATATTTCTGGTACAGGTGATGATGATGTGGTCTCATATCTTTTATTATCATTGTATTCTCGTGGTTCTAATTGTCTAGTATGATTTTTGGGATTTTGTCTATTTGTAATAGAATGCGTTTTATTTTGGTTTTTAATAAATGTTTTTAAATATTTTTATTCTTTGCTTTCTATCGTCATAGGAACGTATTGTAATCTGTTAAAAATTGGTGCAATATATTCTGTATTAAGCTGAGGTCGAATATTGTCATATTTAGGTTTATCTGTGGATTGAATTTGTCTGGCTCTATATTTATAAGAAACAGGCAAATCGTCTCGATTTACACTTATTGATGATACTGCTGGGTTAGAAGATCCACCTAGACACCAGACTATCAGCAGCGATTCTATTATAGTCTGAAATTATAATTAAATATTCAGAAATGTTGTGTTAACGTTGATATTCTTAAAATTATAAAAAATAATTAAAATTAATGATTTNCCGGAGTACTTCCTACAGCCCCAATCGAGCTTGTCACTTTATTCATTGGATAATCAATAATGTATAACGTCTGTTAAACAACGATCGTTCTGCGCTAGAGATGAGTTAAACATGTTTAGATTTTAGAATAGATGATATCATTGTTTATGAAATATTATGATCCGAGGCATTTGTATTGGAAGTGTAATTTTTCTATAACATTTGCTATTACAATAGTAATTATTCCCATCATTCTTTTTCATGTTCATTTCTATTATTGTACCTATATAACAATAAATTAATTTTGTTTGATTTTCTTAATATAAAAAAATATGTATGTATAAAATGATATATGTATGATCATATATATGTCACTTATAACATATATTAATAGTTATGACCACAATTTGTCTAACATAACAGCATAATAGTACCTACCTATGATGTAAAAAGGACATATTAAATTAAAAAAACATTAGTTTGTTGTAGGTATACATCAGAAGAGGCAAGGCAAATAAAAATTATAAATGTATGTATAATGCAAACGCAAGTGTAGGTACATTTATATATATTAAAAAATCTAATGCTTTCAATAAAATAGAAACAGAATTTTAGTACGTATCTTTATTTTATGCAAAGTAGTCTTATTATAGTTTTGTAAATGTAAATTAATCTATTTTTAAAATACCGTACCGGTATAAATGTAAAGGTCAATGGTGCCGTTAATGTTATATTTTTATAAATATTTGGAATAAATTCAAAAATTTTACATAATGTGTACATAATTTTACATGTTTGTGTATTATGTTGTATATACAAATACTAGGATTAAGTTAAAATTAAGTTATTGTTACGAGAACTAATTTTGATAAACGAGTTGCTTGCATAATGCCGGTACACGTTGTTGACATGAGCTCATAGGTTTAGAGGCCAATGCCTCGGGCGTTCGACACGTCCAAGTTATAAGATCGCAATTTATTATTATTAATATTAAAAGTGAAACATGTATTATTAAAGTATTTTAACATATTTGTAAAAATATTTTTCGTTATACTAATTTATTTAATTTAAGTTTATTATTTAAATTTTCTGTACTCATTTTCCAAACTCAGCTTGTAGAGCTTGTTTAATATAGTCACGTTTTATTCCTGTCTATTTCATGTTTATATTTATAAAAACATTATTTTTAATTTTGTATGGACTCATTAAAAAAAAAGGATTTACATTTTTAAGCGTAATCAACCGTTAAAGGATTACTTTCACAAGTCTTGCGAAGTATAGAAAGCCAATATTCCTCTCTTGGACCACAACCAACAGTATGTAGTTCGAATAAATTTCAATATGTAATGCAACATGTGGAGTTCTTACCGGCAGATATTTAGCAGATATTTGTGACCTTAAAACTAGGTTACTCTATCCTTTATTACAATGAAGTTCATTTTGTAATTCGGTAATTATTTGTAAAAGTTATTTCTTTTAATATGAAAATTAATAAAGATTATCGAAAAAAATTGTGTGACTGTAAGTCAGTAGGTTAATTATTTATGCAACTATTTTCTACATTGTTAAACCTGTCATTAATATATTTTTTTCTTTGTAAATTATGAAAATAAATAAAGTAATAAATAATTGTCGTCCACTTTCTACCTATTATAATATTCCAAGATTCATAGATAAAATATGAAAAAATAAAAAATAGTATTGTCTACTATAAAAAGTAAACATTTTGTTGAACATACATTTTTATATATTAAAATGAAAACCTAGATATACTATATAATATACTATTGAGCCCAATGCTTCTTAACAAGATAATTTAGTGTTTTACATAAGGATTATTTTCTTCTTTAATTTACTTAGAGGCCAGTCCTGGCGCTGGGGCACAAAGTGTGACTGCAAACGTAACAGGTTGAGGGTTCTATTCCCACTTGAGGAAATAAAATTTTTAATATGTTCATTTCTTCGCTTTGGTGCCAAGATAAAGCGTGGCGTTGCATTCCGCCACTCAAAACGCAATGACTCCATTCGGCGGAAATCGGCGGAAAATGGATATCTAAGTGCCTTAACACTATGTTTCCTCTGCCAACCCTGCTGTGTATAACTTGTGACCGCGAATTTTTTTAACTATTTAACTTTATAACTATGTAATTTTGTTTTATCATGAAGTAAAGCCTAGGAATCTGAATTTGGCCCACTTATAGCTCAGGTGACAATACAATAATATGGCATCATCGAGCTGGTCTGATGACGTAACCAGGACTTAAATGGTACTCTTCAGAAATTACTAGTGAGCTACATGAAATTAGGCTCAAATATGTTATAGCTCCGAGCAGTGTATGAATACTTTTGCATCAAGCCGTGCAAAGCGTATTTAGTTATTCATTCAATATTATTTAGTTTTTATTTTTGGGGTTCCTTACCCAGAGAAAAAATTTAACCCTTATGAAATTACTTTGTTGTCTGTCATCTGTCGTATCGTCTGTCATCGCGTAAATGCTGAAATTAAATTCAAATATTCCTCCTGGAGAACAGAAAAAAATCAAGCTCCTGTCAACGCAATCAAAACCTATAGGGTACTTAATGTGGACCTACATTTATAAAATTTAGCATGAAATGAGAACTTACAATACAAATAAAAGAAAAAAAAATATTAGCATTTCATAGAGATTTCAAAAAAATATTGTTTTTAGATTGATAAATGAGCCAAATAATAGTTTTTAGGCAGACACCGAGCAGTTTTGATTTTTTATAAGTATAGATATAGACATAGATAAATACAATGAGTACTAACGACATTTACGAGCTATAAATAATAATGTCAGTAAATAATAAAGGAAGAATTAAAAAGAAATAGATTTCAATTTCAAAAATAATTTTTTTAGTGAAATTGGGTAGTGTAGAGAATTATTTTTTTAAGGCCTTGTTAAATATTTAAAGCCCTAGTTTTATTATGACCTTGATTATATGAAATAAGAGTACTATATAAGCTGTTTTTATTAAATTATATGTATCATTTACCAATTATCAACTAAAATATCGACATGTTTACTAAAGTGAGTATTAAAATAAAAAAAATAAAAATATTTTTTATTACAAAGTATTAAGCAATACTTCTTATAAATGCATATGCATTGACTCTGCGTCTACTATGCGTAGTTCTGAAATATTATTTTTTTTACAGATTTTTGGTTTGAGCGCTGTGTTGGCGGTTGCTGCAGCTGGTCTGCTGCCAGAGCCCCATTACTCCTCAGCAGCTGCGGTTTCTTCTCAAAGCATTGTACGTCATGACCAACCTCATGCCGTCGTAGCGGCTCCAGTTGCATATCACGCTGCTCCTGTAGCTTACCATGCCGCCCCCGTGGCCTACCATGCAGCTCCCGTAGCCTACTCTTCAGCTGCAGCTGTTTCGTCGCAATCCATCCAACGTCATGACGTAAGTCATGCTTCCGTAGCCGTTGCTCCCGTTGCACAATACTCCGTTGCTCCCGTAGCTCATTATGCTGCCCCCGCACGTTACGCATCTGCAGTTTCATCTCAATCTATTCAGCGTCATGACCAACCTCGTGTGTCTATCGCCGTTGCTCCCGTTGCCCACTACGCTGCTGCGCCCGTTGCCCATTATGCTGCTGCGCCCGTTGCCCATTACGCCGCACCTGTGCACTACTCATCAGCTGCAGCCGTATCTTCCCAATCTATCCAACGTCATGACCAGTCCCATGCCGCCATCGCTGTCGCTCCTGTAGCCCACTACGCCGCCGCACCCATTGCACAGTACGCCGCCCCTGTCGCCCATTACGCTGCGCCCGTACACAGCATTGTGGCCAGTCACGATGACGAATACTCTCACCCCAAATACGACTTCTCTTACTCTGTAGCCGACGGTCACTCCGGAGACAACAAGTCCCAGCACGAGAGCCGCGACGGTGACGTAGTACAAGGCGAGTACTCTCTGGTCGAAGCTGACGGCTCCATCCGCAACGTCAAGTACAGCGCCGACGCACATAACGGATTCAACGCTATTGTCAGCAACTCTGCACCCAAACACGCCATCATTGCTCA
>JAKRZM010000001.1:112740-139450 GCA_036379175.1 Heliconius cydno galanthus | reverse complement strand
TAATGCAAATTTAAGACTTATGTGATTTTCTCATAGATACCATTGTCAGACATGGACCAAAAAAAAATGGGACCATTCGAGAAGCTTCACCTTTCAAACAAAAAAACAATTTTCAAAATCCGTTCACCCAGTCAAAAGTTATGAGGTAACAAACATTAAAAAAAAAAATAAAAAAAAATACAGTCGAATTGATAATCTCCTTTTCTTACAGAAGTCGGTTAAAAAAGGCACTTGCCTTACGTGTCTGCCTAAAGTCCTGTCCCAAAGATAAAATAGGGTTTTTATTAATTATTTTAGGCTTTTAGGGTTGTTGTATACCTACTATCAAATTATTCAGGTAAAGCGATAATTGTAGGTAGATAAACAACTTCTAATGTTTGATTTTTGTCATTATGTGGATCGTGATAACTTTAAAAAAATTTAGATCTTACTTAGAGCGTCGACAAACATGTTAAAACAAATAACTTTCACTTTAACCGACTTCAAAAATGAGGAGCTACACGCTAAAATCAACACAAATAGTAGATATATATATACTCGTATACAAAGACGATGTTTTATGTTTCTAAATTATTCGGATAGAGGTTCTACGTAATTGTAATAAGTGATAAGTATCACCTAATAACAATACTTTACAGGAGCTTCCTTGCGATAAGGACTGTTGCCTGCCGACCTGGACTGATCTTGACAGCTTGCCCCTAAAGAAAAACTACGAGTTTTGGTGGATGCTCGTAAAGGGTTGGCGAACGCAGAGGAATGCTCTGCGTACGCTAATCAGGGGGAAAAGTCCAGGTAAGAATTTTAAGGCCTCCTGTGAGGAATGAACTTCACGCTGTATTGCGCGGACAGCAGGGTAGGCAGAGGGAACCTAGTGATTAAGACATTCCGATTCACTCACACGTTCACACTTTCCGCCGAATTCTTAACTCAACGCCAGTCTTCGCCTTGATACAAGAGCGAAGACATAAAAATATAGGTCAATATGGGAAAATAAAATAGAAGTTTGTTGTTTGTTTGTTTGTTAAAGTTGTAGAATTGTTGTTTTTAACAAAAAACAAACCCACTTCAAGCAAAAAAATAAAAAGTAAAAATAAATATAATTGTATCCAATAAAAAAAGTAAAGAATTGTAGAAGTTGGTTTTTCGTGACGATGTGCGCATGCATTCTAAATATTAACTCTCATCATTTTATCCTTACGAGCCAAAAAGTTTTAATTTAATGCAATCATGTGCTATGAGTATTTATGAGTATTTAGGTAGATATGCTATCTGAGGTTAAGGCATCAGTTAAAATTTGCTAAATAGGGATTTATTAAAAACTACAAAAATAAATTATTAATGTTGTATAATTTAAATTTAAATTAAAATTCCTATAAACATATAAAATAAAATTCATTTAATGGTGAGCAATGATGGCGTGTTTGGGTGCAGAGTTGCTGACAATAGCGTTGAATCCGTTATGTGCGTCGGCGCTGTACTTGACGTTGCGGATGGAGCCGTCAGCTTCGACCAGAGAGTACTCGCCTTGTACTACGTCACCGTCGCGGCTCTCGTGCTGGGACTTGTTGTCGCCGGAGTGACCGTCGGCTACAGAGTAAGAGAAGTCGTATTTGGGGTGAGAGTATTCGTCATCGTGACTGGCCACAATGCTGTGTACGGGCGCAGCGTAATGGGCGACAGGGGCGGCGTAGTGTGCAATGGGAGCGGCGGCGTAGTGTGCAACGGGAGCGACAGCGATGGCGGCATGGGACTGGTCATGACGCTGGATAGACTGAGAAGAGACAGCTGCGGCCGAGGAGTAGGCGACGGGGGCGGCGTGGTATGCGACGGGAGCGGCGTGGTAGGCGACAGGGGCCGCGTGGTACGCCACTGGGGCCGCGACTACAGCGTGAGGCTGGTCATGTCGCACAATGCTTTGAGAAGACACTGCAGCCGCTGAGGAGTAGTGTGGCTCGGGCAGCAGACCTGCGGCAGCCACTGCCAATACAGCGCTCAAGCTTAATATCTGTAAACAGTGAATTGTGATTAAATAATATGAAATATATCTAATAATTTAATATTCTCGATATATTTTTTATAAAATTACGAAATAATAATTTTATTAAACATACTTTAGAGAACATGTTGCTAATAAGTTAATTTAGCGAAAATGATACATATAATTAACTAGTAGCTGCTTTTATATATTTTTTTTACAAGACAAGGTCATTATAGTATGACATGTTACATTGCACCATGTGTAACTGAAATTTGTTTCTTATTATTTCGCCAAGCTTCTTTGGGTTTTTGAAAGATATTTTGAAAAAAATAATATGAAAAATTCATGGTACAATTATATTTTTTTAAAATTACATTTAAACATTCAGAAGAATATTTTTTTGAATATAATTAAGTCTCTTATATTATGCTTGAACTGAAACTTGAAACTCTCTGTTTGAATTTTACTTACATTTATTCATAAGTTAAAGGCTGGAAGCATGTTAAGTGCCGAAATTTAACGCCGCGCTTTGCCTTTGTAGGAAATTATATTCAAGTATAACAATAATTATATTCAAATGGGAATCGAACCCAGAACCTGAACCTTTGTATAAGTGGGGAATGGAAGTGTCTTAATGGGCAATAGCGTGTGTAAACGCTAGGTTCCCAGGTTCCCTCTGCCTACCCTGCTATATTTGGGAAAACGTTTGTGGGTTAACGTTCGAGTGTTAACGCGAAGCTTCTATCTCCTATATCCACTTGGTAGGATTGTTTTTCAAATTATTATCATTTACTCTGTTAAAAATTTGTGCAGTGGTGCATCACTCAATATCCAAATGGATGGAGAGCATACAACGTATTTTCTTAATACAGATTCTCCTTATTTAATCAACTTTATTAAACAAAATATATTATATGAAATATTTATAACATATAATTATCGTGAACACTATTTCTCCAATTTCTAAATAAATTTTGCAAATGAAACAAAAATTATTACTATGTGAATGACGTTGACCTTGTCAAGTATAAATTAATATACTATAAAAGCCGCTTTTAATATAGATTATATGTCACTTACTACATTCAACTTTGTAGCAACATGTTCTCTAAAGTGAGTGTTACAATTACAATTTGCATTAAATATTTTTTTAATATTTCACTATCTAATTATAAAATTAATTGTATTTTTTTTTACAATTTGCAGATTTTCGGTCTTAGCGCTGTATTGGCAGTGGCTGCCGCAGGTCTGCTCCCCGAGCCACACTACTCCTCAGCGGCTGCAGTGTCTTCTCAAAGCATTGTGCGACATGACCAGCCTCACGCTGTAGTCGCGGCCCCAGTGGCGTACCACGCGGCCCCTGTCGCCTACCACGCCGCTCCCGTCGCATACCACGCCGCCCCCGTCGCCTACTCCTCGGCCGCAGCTGTCTCTTCTCAGTCTATCCAGCGTCATGACCAGTCCCATGCCGCCATCGCCGTCGCTCCCGTAGCCCAATACGCCGCCGCTCCCATTGCACACTACGCCGCACCTGTTGCCCATTACGCTGCACCCGTACACAGCATTGTGGCCAGTCACGATGACGAATACTCTCACCCCAAATACGACTTCTCTTACTCTGTAGCCGACGGTCACTCCGGCGACAACAAGTCTCAGCACGAGAGCCGCGACGGTGACGTAGTACAAGGCGAGTACTCTCTGGTCGAAGCTGACGGCTCCATCCGCAACGTCAAGTACAGCGCCGACGCACATAACGGATTCAACGCTATTGTCAGCAACTCTGCACCCAAACACGCCATCATTGCTCATCATTAACATACTATATTTTAAATAAGTTAATAATTTAATTTAAACTTTAAAAAATACAAACACATTATAAAATAATTTTGGTTTTTTATTTGTACATATATAACGAAAAAAATTACACAAAAAAGTGAAAGGGTAATTTTTAGTATGTACATATTACCTAATAGCTAGCTATGTTTAAAGATATATGTACCCTTAACTTATATAAATATAAATTGATGAAAAATTATGTTATTAGGCTATGTTATATATTCATAGGCTTACTTTAAAAGTATAAACTTTATCAAAATTTTATCCTTTGCGTCGTGATTGAGTAGTATATGTATATATAGTAAAAGAACAACTTATACTAAGCTTAATATGACATAGTTTATGAAAAATTACTCGAATACATAAAGAACCTACTATTCTCTCTTTATCTTCCTGTATTTTAGAGACTGCAGTGTCTCTAAAATCCGGGAATGCGAATGTGTGTCACAAGTTTTGTATTATGCCACAAGTTTTGTACTATACCACAGAATGAATGAAAATTGAATCCACAAATTTCGTGCTTAGACCTTTAGTTAGACATTTCCCAGTTGCGCCAAGATTGTTTGAAATGTGAATTTAAACAGAAATTTAAAATAAATGACTATATGATTTTATCTACATTAGTATTTTAAAAACGACCAATTGTGTAAAAGTAAAACGTTATTTTAATATTTCTTATATCATCTGATACTTACATAGATTAAATGCTTGTAATTATATAAATGATCAGTTTTACCATAGTTAAGTATTTACTTTATCTTAGATTTTTTTACTTCAATGACTTTCGAGGCTAATCATAATACAAATATTTTAAAAACATACAAGTACCGGCGTCAATGTAGTTGAAGAAAGACCAGGCTAGACATAGGCTAGTTATGATGGGCTTATAAAGAATTGTCTATAATGCTTAATATTCAATTATCTATTTATTTATATTTTAAATTGTGCCAAAAATGATGTCATATTCAGCTCTTCTACAAATTTCACATTTAAAATATATTAGCACTAGATAGCTAGACTTCTCGTGCGTTCATATTTAACCATCATGGGATATAAGGACGGGCAGTCTAAAAATATTTTTTTAGTAAATTAAGTAATTATAAAATCTAACACTTTACATTATATATTTTACTATTTTACAAATTAATGTATGTACTGAATTTTTATTTTAACTTCTTTTATTGAAAACATGATATAAATTTAAAGTAAATAAATCACTAATAATTTAATAAATATACACGCGCACTCGAATAAGCAAAGGTGTCGGGAAAACTAACCCTCTGTTATATTGATGGGCAAGGCTTAAGTACCTCTAAAACTATGTCACTTATCTATTCAATGCCCCCCGACTACGGTGTTAGTTAGTAGAAATATGTTTAGAAGTGGCGTTGCTATATATAAATACAACTATTTTTGTTTCGCCTTTAGATATAAAATAAATAAATCTTCAATCTTCATTGGCCTAAAATTACGAAATTGGAAAGGAACCCTAGTAGGGCTAGTAACACTAACGTGCAGTTTTTTTTCTAAAAATGGAATTGCATTTTAAGACTGCAAATAATGACACACATTTCAAAAATAAATAAAAATTCAAAAAAACTCATTTAAAAAAAATTGCACATCAGACATGTCAATAATTTTGTCTCTATTTTATGTAACATATTTCAACAAAAATGCTTTTTTTATTTATAGCAAGAATTTAATATTTTTTATAACAAAGAGAAAGTATAATACTGTTTGTTATTATACAACTTTTGACATCCAGTATAAACCTGTTGACCTTTCGAAACATAAAATAAAATCACTATATAAGTACCTTTTGTTGAGAGTTATGTATCAGTCGTCATTTGATAACAATTCCAATATGTTCTCAAAAGTGAGTGATATTTAAAACAATAATAATATTAATTTAGTTGCAGTTATTCAAGATTTTAATTAACACTGTTTATTATAGAAGTGGAATTAATGATTTTTTTTGTTTGTAGATTATTGGTTTGAGTGCTGTGCTGGCGGTGGCTGCGGCAGGCTTACTACAGGAGCCACACTATTCTTCAGCTGCTGCAGTATCATCCCAGAGCATTGTGCGTCATGATCAACCCCATGCCGTTGTTGCTGGTCCAGTTGCATACCATGCAGCACCAGTTGCCTACCAGGCAGCACCAGTTGCCTACCAGGCAGCTCCAGCTCATTACTCTTCAGCTGCAGCAGTCTCATCTCAATCTATCCAACGTCATGACCAGCCCCATGCTGCCCTTGCGGTTGCTCCCGTTGCCCACTACTCCGCTGCTCCTATCGCCCATTATGCTGCAGCACCTGTTGCACACTACGCTGCTCCCTCCCATTACTCCTCCGCCGCAGCTGTATCTTCTCAGTCAATTCAACGTCATGATCAACAACATGCCGCTATTGCTGTAGCTCCTGTGGCTCATTACAATGCCGCACCTGTAGCTCACTATGCCGCTCCCGTAGCGCATTACGCTGCCCCCGTCCACGGTGTTGTTGCCAGCCACCAAGAGGAATATTCTCACCCTAAATACGATTTCTCTTACTCTGTAGCCGACGGTCACTCCGGCGACAATAAGTCCCAGCACGAGAGCCGCGACGGTGACGCAGTACATGGCGAGTACTCTCTGGTTGAAGCTGATGGCTCTATCCGTCATGTTCAGTACAGCGCTGATGCACACAACGGTTTTAACGCCGTAGTCAGCAATTCTGCACCATCAGGACACGCTGCCCCAGCCCCAGCACATATCCTAGCACATCATTGATTAATTTATGTAAAATTAATTGTAAATAATGTCTATTTAAATTAAGATACGAAATAAAAATATACATTTCATATAATAATTTGTTGTTTTAAATGTTCAAAATACTATAATATTATTTTCATACATATATACATACATATTTTTTTTCTTTTAAATCATTACATACAATTTTCCCTTGTTCTGGTTAAATATTATTAGATAAACTACATATTTCTTTCCAGTCCAGGTTGAGCTAGTAAAATCCTCTATAAAAATAAAGTCAATTCTTAGCCAGGTCCTATAGAAAATGCATTGTACTTCTATTTTTTTCTTACTGAACCTGAACCTTACTGAACTGAACACATTTAACATATTAAACTTTTTAAAAAGTTTGTACAATTCTTATTAGTGAAATATAAAATAAAACAGATCACATGCGAGTCGGGTCCGTACCAATTATAGTATAAGTTAGCAAACTTAAATTTGCGACCGTAGGCATTCAATTTGTATGAAATGAACTATAATTATAATGTCTAAAATATTTGACATTAATTTCAGCTTGATACTCCCATGAGATCTCGAGATAAATGGTTTGATAAACGGACAGACGGACAACAAAGTGATCCTATAATGGTTCTTTCTATATTTCGTTTTGCGCTATGGAATACTAAAAACATATATTTTGTGTCAATTCAAATAAAAAAGACTTTGAAGAAACTGGGAGCCTAGAGTTTATACTCTGTTCCCAGTAAGACTCGTCTATTCTTCACTTTTCGCCAAATACGTAATGCTTCCCGCTTAAAGTAATAATAATAAAACTACATAATTATAGCCTACATATATGTTATTCTGATTTATGTAACCCCGTAAAATTTAATTTAGTTGCGTTGGTAGGTAATTTAGATAGTTTTTCACAAAATAATTAATAGTTAGAACGATTCAAACCTTTTGGAAACCTTTCAAGTGTTCTGGTCAATTAAGCGAAGAAAAAAAATGAGAGTGAAATATTCGTATTACAATATAAAAAAAACTTAAATTGTGGCCACTTTCAACATATCAGATATTAAAAATCAAGTTTTACATTCTGACCTTGACCTCGCTTTACACAAAAATTATAAGGGCCCTTATAATAAAACATTTTTATATTTTTATACACACTATGATGACCGACTTTTTTGCGGTCCGATTTGCTTGAAATTATGAAAATATTACATACAGTTCGGATCTGATGACTATAAAATATTTTTATACCACTTGGATAAAGAATATGTACAAGTTGTAAAATTTATATACTATGGAACTAAATTAAATAAATCTATCAACAAATATAATTTTAGTTTAAATCTTAAATAATATCAACAGTAAAAATTACTTTATTTTTCGTACTGTTTGTATAAATGACAAAGTTATATATGCAGCTCCTGATAATGGGCTGTATATGAAAAAATGCTGACCAGATCTCGTTTAATCCTATAAATAAACCTTTTCGTAGAAAGTATTCATTACGATCTATGGCATAATGTTTGTTTTTTAGATTTTGAATTTTCATATTTTGAAAGTTAAAGTAGACACTAGTATTTATTAAATAATAGTTAAATTTAGTCTATACTTTAATTTACCACTTTGAGTGTCCATTTCTTAAAAAGTAGAATTTGGAAAAAAAATCTTACAGATTTTTTTCAATTACATGTTTAGGGAGCTTCCGTTAATTCTTATTTAATTTGCGATGCCAATTTTGATGCCAGTAGTTTCGCAATAAAGAGGCTATAGTAAAAGTACAAAAGCACTTCTATATAATTTCGAATACATGAAACCGTTAAAGAGATTGTATTACTTTTTAATTGTATGCCAATATTTTATAATAATAAAATATAATTAGCCCTTAGTTTTAAGGAGAAAGATTTTTTTATATTCCTGTTTGAATGTAAAAGTGAACTTTTTGACATACAAAGTCAAAAAGCCCACTTTTACATTCTTGACCTTGTCTGACTTAAAACAAGAGCAACTATATAAGCGGCGCTTAATTTATCTTATGCATCAGTTACCAACGATCAATTTACATAACAACATGTTCTCTAAAGTAAGTTTAAATTAATATTATTGGATATAAATATGGTACAGAGTTAGGTCAATGGTGCATTCTGTGAATGCACTTGTCGATTGTGGGTTCATATTTGTTACGAAGGAATATAAATATGTTTAAAAAATGCCCTATATGTCTCCTTAAGGTGCAAAGTAGTCAGCATTTTGGTGTACAATTATTAATTTTTTTCTTAACGGCCAAAGTACCCAACGATAAAAGTGCAAGAATTAAAAAAGTGCTGTCAAATAAATAATAAATAACTTACTATTTTTACAGATTTTTGGAGTAAGCGCCTTGTTGGCAGTGGCTGCTGCAGGTCTTCTGCCAGAGCCTCACTATTCCTCAGCTGCTGCTGTTTCCTCTCAAAGCATAGTGCGACATGATCAACCTCACGGCCTTGTCGCCTCTCCAGTAGCTTACCACGCTGCACCTGTAGCGTACCAAGCAGCTCCCGCTCACTATTCATCAGCCGCAGCTGTATCATCTCAATCAATTCAACGCCATGACCAGCCTCATGCAGCTCTCTCTGTAGCTCCTGTGGCTCACTATTCTGCCGGTCCCGTTGCCCACTACGCTGCTGCTCCCGTTGCCCACTACGCTGCCGCTCCCGTGGCTCACTACGCTGCCGCTCCCGTGGCTCACTACGCCGCTCCAGTAGCACATTACTCCGCTCCCGCACACAGCGTTGTGGCCAGTCATGAAGATGTATACTCTCACCCCAAATACGACTTCTCTTACTCTGTAGCCGATGGTCACTCTGGTGACAACAAGTCACAGCACGAAAGCCGCGATGGTGATGTAGTACATGGCGAGTACTCTCTGCTTGAAGCTGACGGTTCCGTACGTACTGTCCAATACAGCGCTGATGCTCACAGTGGATTCAACGCTGTGGTCAGCAACTCAGCACCTTCAGTACACGCCGCCCCTGCCCCAGCCCATATCCTGGCCCATCATTGATTTAGCACAATTTTAGCATTTAATTATTATTTATTATGATTACGAAAATTGTGATTAAAATAATATTTTAAAAATGAACTAAATCTTTTTCTTTCATTTCTTTTGAAGATATAATTATTTTACATTTATATATTTACTGTAACATATCATATCATTATTATGGTTTAAGTCTTACATTAGAATAGAGACATGAGATTATTTTTGGACCTTATTAAGTTTCAATGTTTTGTTCTATTGACAGTTTAACGTACATATATTAAAATCATACAGGCCCTGTATTATTCTGAGGCCAGTGATATATATAAAATATCTTGTGAAGATTTTTTTTAAACACATGCTTATGTGTATATACTATTGGTATTTGTATTTTTACTTACGAGTATAGATCAATAATAGTTATTACAGATAATATAAAATACAAATAATAATAGTATAAAACAAAAATAACATTTAATTATAATAAGTTTTAGAACAAAGCACATTTTGAAGTAATTTTTATTTTTAGATATTTAAATGTCTTAGCGAATTTTAATTGTAATGAGCAAAATAATGGCTCAAAGAAATTAGTACTATGAGTATTAAGTGAATCGATGGTGGTTTTTTAATCGGAAATAGATAAAGCCGGAAACTGATGAATACGGCCGTTATTACCAGACGCCTCTCCAATCCAGTCTATTCATGAGGAGCGCGAGGATAATATAGTGGTAACGCCTTGGAAGTTATGTCTTAAGTGAAATAAGTGACAAGTGAAAGTGCTAATTTAAATCAGATTTTCATTAGATCGCGATATTTGTGTTTATAAAAATAGTTTTAAGTGTAAAGTAATATAAATAATTATTAATGAGACCAGTCAGGGTCAGATATGGTGAAGTATGCCGTCTTAATTAATAAACGAGACTCATAGTTAAAGATGCATTTTTAAAAATTTTGTTAAATGTTGCAGTGATAACCCTAAATCTGAACTAAACATACAGAAAGATAAAAAAATATATAGATTTTTTATTGTGAAAAATAGTATAAAGATGTCTCGATTTTTAAGTTCAATTATAAAAAACAAACCTAATAGGGAAAGTATAATTCGTGGGGCAATTGTGATTTCTGATACATATAATTGATAGAGTTATTTATGTTATGAAGACCCAAAAAAAAAGCAAAATTTTTTAGTAATAATTAGACTAAGTTAATTGAGACAACTAATATATAAGATAGACTTCCTCCGTAGTAAAATAATATTAATTTACTCCTACGCATCATTTATTTATCATTATGTAATGCTATTATAAAATATAAGGCGCTTTAAAATTAAGGCGCTTTTGTAAGACACTCATTTCACTATTATCCGTACAATTTTCAAGATATTTTGTGTTGAGTGGCGAAACTCAACTGCGTGCTGTATATACCGAAGTGGAAAAATGAAAATAACCATTGTTACGAAAATGAAAATAACCGTTGTCACGGTTATTTCATACACATTCGAAATCGTCACATTAATGGAAACACATAAAATTTAATAATCTACCAAGAATGTGAAGGTTGATTCGTCTCAGATATTTTTACTCGAAATATTTTAATTTACAAATCTTCTTTAGTATGAAATCATAATTCAATTGTTTATNCCTCACGGCCTTGTCGCCTCTCCAGTAGCTTACCACGCTGCACCTGTAGCGTACCAAGCAGCTCCCGCTCACTATTCATCAGCTGCAGCTGTATCATCTCAATCAATTCAACGCCATGACCAGCCTCGTGCAGCTCTCTCTGTAGCTCCCGTTGCCCACTACGCTGCTGCTCCCGTTGCACACTACGCTGCTGCTCCCGTTGCCCACTACGCTGCCGCTCCCGTGGCTCACTACGCTGCCGCTCCCGTGGCTCACTACGCCGCTCCAGTAGCACATTACTCCGCTCCCGCACACAGCGTTGTGGCCAGTCATGAAGATGTATACTCTCACCCCAAATACGACTTCTCTTACTCTGTAGCCGATGGTCACTCTGGTGACAACAAGTCACAGCACGAAAGCCGCGATGGTGATGTAGTACATGGCGAGTACTCTCTGCTTGAAGCTGACGGTTCCGTACGTACTGTCCAATACAGCGCTGATGCTCACAGTGGATTCAACGCTGTGGTCAGCAACTCAGCACCTTCAGTACACGCCGCCCCTGCCCCAGCCCACATCCTGGCTCATCATTGATTTAGCACAATTTTAGCATTTAATTATTATTTATTATGATTACGAAAATTGTGATTAAAACAATATTTTAAAAATTAACTAAATCTTTTTTTTTCTTTAATTTCTTTTGAAGATATAATTATTTTACATTCATATATTTACTGTAACATATCACATCATTATTATGGTTTAAGTCTTATATTACAATAGAGACATGATATTATTTTTGAAGCTTAATAAATTTCAATGTTTTGTTCTATTATCCATAAGCATCGACACTATTTGTATTTGTATTTTTACTTATACATAGATCAATAATTGTTATTACAGATAATATAAAATACAAATAATAATAATAATATAAAACAAACATAACATTTAATTATAATAAGTTTTACAACAAGGTACATTTACATAATTACTTCAAGTAATTTTTAAATATCTTAGCGAATTTTAATTTTAATGAGCAAAATAATGGCAAAGACATTAGTACTATGAGTATTAATTCAATCGATGGTTGTTTTTTAATGGAAAATAGATGAAGCCGGAAACTGATGAATACGGCAGTTATTACCAGACGCCTCTCCAATCCAGCCTATTTATGAGGAGCGCGAGGATAATATAGCGGTAACGCCTTGGAAATTATGTCTTAAGTGAAAGTGCTAATTTAAATCAGATTTTCATTAGATCGCGATATTGGTGTTTATAAAAATAGTTTTAAGTGTAACGTAATATAAATAATTTTTTGTGGCCACAAAATAGTTGAAATTAACGTGTTTTGTGTTATTAATGAGGCCAGTCAGAGTCAGATATGGTGAAGTATGCCCTCTTAATTAATAAATGAGACTCATAGTTAAAGATGCATTTTTAAATATTTTGTTAAATGTTGTAGTGATAACCCTAAATCTGAACTAAACATACAGAAAGATAAAAAAATATATTGATTTTTTATTGTGAAAAATAGTATAAAGATGTCCCGATTTTTAAGTTCAATTATAAAAAACAAACCTAATAGAGAAAGTATAATTCATGGGGCACTTGTGATTTCTGATACATATAATTGATAGAGTTATTTATGTTATGACGACCCAAAAAAAGCAAAATTTTTTAGTAATAATTAGACCAAGTTAATAAGAACAATTAATATATAAGATAGACTTCCTCCGTAGTAAAATAATATTAATTTACTCCTACGCTTCATTTATTTATCATTATGTAATGCTATTATAAAATAACAGGCGCTTTAAAATAACATAACAATTTTCGTTTACGCGAGGCTCAACTGTAACGTTGCTGTATTTTTTTAATCGTATTTTTTTAGTCTTTTTCAGTCATATTTGTAAGACACTCATTTCACCATTATCCGTACAATTTTCAAGATATTTTGTGTTGAGTGGCGAAACTCAACTGCATGCTGTATATGCCGAAGTGGAAAAATGAAAATAACCATTGTTACGAAAATGAAAATAACGGTTATTTCATACACATTCGAAATCGTCACATTAATGGAAACACATAAAATTTAATAATCTACCAAGAATGTGAAGGTTGATTCGTCTCAGATATTTTTACTCGAAATATTTTAATTTACAAATCTTCTTTAGTATGAAATCATAATTCAATTGTTTATTCCTTTATTAAGTAAGCAAAACTGGGTGTTGGTAGCCATACTAGTATGAACTGTGTCACAATTGCTAGCATCGTCGCCCTTAAAAGTTAAAGCTATTTTGCTATTATATTTAAATATCGTATTCTATAAATAGACCTACTAATCTTTTACGTATTATAATAATGATAGATAAATATAAAAAAGAAATATTTCTTCGTATTATATCAGCGATATAATGTTGAGAGTTAATGAGATGACAAAAGGGAAATATGCTGTTTTTTATAATCAAGGTACGCTATACTCTTGCATAAAATACTTAAATTTTATTATATTGTTGTTAAAACAATGTAAGTATTTAAAATTAATATGTATATTAGATTTAACACATCCATGTAAAACTTTAGGAATATAAACCAGCAATTAAAACTGCATAAATATAAAATTTTGACTAAAACAGTTAACCATATGCTTTGTATTGATTTATTTAATATAAACCTTTATTTTAATTCTCACAATCATATTATATTATATTTATATATATTAAATCTTTATGTTTTCATCTAATGATGCTTATGGTATTCAGGTGCGATGTGGTACGTTCCATATTTGACATCTGCGTGGAATCTATAAAATAAATATATAATATTTAAAAATAAACCTTGAAATTTGTTATAAAGACTCTTATTACAAGTTTTCAACAATAAAATAGTGCGCTAATTAATATATTTAATTTATAGAAATTAATTATTTTATTTCCATGATGTGTGTGTATTAAATAATAATAAAGAAGTAAAGAAAATTTATAAGCATAAAATACAATAAACATCCTCCAAAGAACTTTTTACAATCGAATCTTTAGTTTTTACCCTGTATGATGGTCGCCGTGATAGTGTACGGTCCTATCTGAACCGTCGGGCTGGACGAGCGAGTAAACTCCTTTTACGACATCACCGTCACGGCTTTCATGCTGAAACTTCTTATCGCCGGTATGAGGATCTTCCACTTTGTATTCAAATTCATATTTAGGATGTGCCTATATGTATAATTGGGGGAGAAACATATTGTTTTTTAAAAAATCAATGAAATATTATAGATAAGACTATTAACTACGAAAAAAATTGTAACATTTAAATCATATATTAACAAATTATATAAAATAACTGTTTTGATATAAATGGTAGATTAATTTGAAATTTGGAAGTTATTGATAAGAAATTATTTAATCTCTTACATGATAATCCACATGGCCGTGGCCGTGACCGTGACCTCCATGGTCTCCATGTCCACCATGGATATGCACGATTTCAGGGTGTCCATCATGACGGGAAATGTGTTGTGAAGAATGTGCGAATGCGTGCTCGTGGCCTACTTCGTGGCCTACGACAATAGCTAGAAGAACAGTGAAACACAGCACCTAAAATATAAAAAAAATATTAGGAATTTCATAGATTAGCATTGAGAAAATCGTGGCATATTTTGATAGCGCCTCAGTGTAAACCCACTATGGGTTCGATATCTAATCCGGAGAATTATTTAAAAATAATAAATTATAGATTTTAATTATTTTAAAAATTAATAAAAACTTAAATATGTAAATTTAAAAAAATGTCACAAATATTACCTTAGAATACATTTTAACGCAGTGAAGTGCTGAGTCCTAAATAGAACTTGCCAATAATAGTAAAGTTTAAGGAAAACACACGGCTTTTATATAAAAGTTATTTAACCGTAACAGATCTAAATATTCATGTTTTTTGGAACTCCTTTTACATGGTTTGTAAAAACTGACAGTAACCTTGTGAAAAATGTTTGTCATAGGTTAGAAAGGTTTGTTGTACATTATATTGAGATATTTGATTCGTGGAATTAATTTTATGTAATTAAATTTATTATATTATTATTAGTTAATAATAATAACATCTTACGTATAAATTTTCTTTATTTATATATTTTATTTTCATATATTTTCCAAATGATTTGGATTATGAATAGACTGCGACAGAAATTTCGACAAAAATTATGTTATTATAGTACAAGGAAATCAGTTGTAAAGAAAAGAAAAAATGCTTTTAAAATGTTTCCATTTATAATTTCATCCAATATGAAAATATCTTCTTAATTATAAAATATAATAAGAATCTACCGTTACAAGAATCACAGATAGTTTTTGTTACTTATAATATAAATTTATTATATTTATCTAGTAGTGATGTTTAGGGGCCACATGATGAGTGTCGAATTTAACATCCGCATGGAATCTGTAACAATTATATCATATGAATTATTAAAATTTAAAATATTAAATTTAAATTAAAATTTTATACATATTATATATTGAAGTTGGCTAGAAATTGTGATTTTATGTCAACTTACCCGGTGTGATGGTCACCATGGTAGTGTACAGATCTCTCAGAGCCATCAGGCTGGTGGAGAGCGTAGTATCCCTTCACTACGTCACCGTCTCGACTCTCGTGCTGGGACTTGATGTCGCCAGTGTGGTGGTCTTCAACTTTGTAGTCAAACTCGTACTTAGGATGAGCCTGAAAATGTATAAAAATTACCAAATAAATTTTAAATCTCTGCTAAAATATACCAATTATAACATAATGTTATGTATAGCTTACATGGTAGTCAACGTGACCATGGCCGTGGTCATATCCATGACCGCCATGAACGTGGACAACTTCAGGATTTCCGTCGTGACGGGAGATGTGTTGAGAGGAGTAAGCATGTCCGTGACCGTACTGGGCGGCCGCGACGGCGACCAGGGCAGCGAAACACAATACCTATTGATTAAAATAAATGATAGCAAATCAAATATATTTGAATATTTCCATACATATTATAAAGCAGCAAGCTTAGTTTTTGATATAAAAATAATTAAATACCTTGAAGAACATTTTTAAAGGCAGTTATTATTTTTAATGTCCAAACTAAACTGATGTAGAAATGGCAGTACACACGCTTTTTATATATACCGCAAGGGTAACTAGACGAGGTCCATTAATTTGATTCTATTTTATATTTGGCAATATTCACGACATCGCGTGTGTTTATGTATTTATAATTTGTTTGAGCATAAAATATAAAATAAAGTAAAAGTTTTTTATTGTCATCGTCTGTCTGTCTGTCTGTCTGTCTGTGTGTCAAGAGCCTTTATCTCAGGAACGTTTGGAGATATCGATTGAAGTTCAAACCATATACTCAGATCTGAGGTCCCTTGATTTCTTGAAAAAAAAACATATTTCTACATTTACTTAAAAAAAGAAATGGGTATGTTTATACTATAAGGGGAATCAGAATTCGTAGTGTACTTCCGGTTAATTCAGAATTATGAAATTCGGCAGCTAGCATCTACAGGTAGTACCAGTTCATGAAAAAATCTGAAAACTGTACATAAAAACTATACATTTGTGGTTAAATCCTAAAAAATAATAAACTTAAAAGGCAGATAAAGCCACTAGTTCAAGTGAGGTATCAGGAGAAAGGACTCTGGCTTAGCTAAGCCTGAATTTCAGAAAAAGTTTGAGATCTCCAATTCTTGTACGGAACCCTCGGTGGGCGAGACCGACTCGCGCTTGTCCGATTTTTTCAGTTTTACGTTTTTGACCGCGTTACCCAGAAAGGCAGAAAAAGCCTAGTGTCCGACTCTCCTTTCTCACCTTTCTGAACGAAATACAAATATATTGCATGCTGGCACTCACTTTTTACTTATATAAGTATAATGCACGAATTCCAAATAATTACACATAACTTAACAATATGCAATTTAAGTTACACTTACATTAATAATTTAATATTTTTACGGTAATAATGACTTTGTTCAGGTTTCATAATTCAACATTAAAAATTTTATTTCAATTATTCTATATCTAAAATTTATTTTTAATAAACATATTTATATGATAAAGATTGTTTTAAATACAATAATTACTTTCAAATATTCTATCCTCAACTTTAAGAGTTTAAAAAGTTAAATACGTAAGGTTTCATTGATTTTCAGCCTACTAGTACAATGTAAAATTGGAGCTTTGGTTGTGGTTTTTTGCGGCACAAACGCGCGAAACGCGACAAGTTGTGAGTTCGATTCCCAGTGGAGCATATAAAATGTTTAATATTTTCAATTTCTTGCTTTGGTAACGAGGCAAAGGGCGGCGTTGAGTTCCGCAACGGAACATGTAATGTCTCCAGAATTCCTGGGAAAGTGGGGAACGGAAGTATCCTCTACCTGTCAATCTATGTGCGTGAAACTAAAAAAAGGAAAAGCTATAAAAACAAAATGATTTGACTCTTGTGGCTTTATAAAAATACAACATACTTCTATTTTTTTGGCGTTTTAATTTTACACTAACTCAAATTTTTAATTTTCAATTGGAATAAACATTAAAAACTTTTTCCATGTAGGATTTTTTTTCCGAGTAGGGCTCCCTCGCCGCCGATCATGTCCTATCATACAGTCACATAGTGTTCATGGTTGAATGTATCAATTTGTTGGCAAATACAGCATAGTAAAAGTATTATAGATGGTATGCGGGCAAAGCCACGAGTAGGCCGCTAGTTACCTATAAGAACATTATTATTATTTTTTCCAAAAAGTTGAATATGTTAATTTTGTGAATAAATCTACAATAAATGGTTTTAAAAATATAATTGTAAAGGTATTTTTATATATTATAGCATATTTATGAACAGTAAACACTGTACATATCATCAATATTACCTAATAAATGGACCTCGGCTAGAGTTATCGTTGCGGTAAATATAAAAGGCGCTAAAACTAGCAGTTCTATATCAGTTCAATTTGGGAAATCATAACAATAACTACTTTTAAAAATGTTTTTCAAGGTGCTTTATAATTAATATCATGTTACATACGAGTAGACTTATATGATTATTCGAAATAATTATAATTTAAATTCAAAATATGACAATATTATACTTTATCACTATAGGTGTTGTGTTTCGCTGCCCTCGTCGCCCTCGCGGCTGCCCAGTACGGACATGGACATGCTTACTCCTCTCAACACATCTCCCGTCACGACGGACATCCTGAAGTTGTCCACGTACATGGTGGTCACGGATACGACCAAGGCCATGGTCACGTCGACTACTATGTAAGTCATATATTGTATTAACCTATGTTTAACATGTATTATAAAATGGTTAACTTAATTTAACTTTTATCTAACATTTATAGGCACATCCTAAATATGAGTTCGACTACAAAGTAGAAGACCACCACACTGGCGATATCAAGTCCCAGCACGAGAGTCGCGACGGTGACGTAGTGAAGGGATACTACGCTCTCCACCAGCCTGATGGCTCTGAGAGATCTGTACACTACCATGGTGACCATCATACCGGGTAAGTCTACCTTTACTTAATAATATATTATCGTTTACTTTTGAACACATGAAGAACTTTATATAATAACTATATTGTATTTCTTACAGCTTCCACGCGGATGTTAAATTCGACACTCATCATGTTGCCCCTAAACATCACTACTGATTTAATATTATTATTTTTAATCAACAAAAGTTATCTGTGATCTTTGTAATGATTGTTTGTTCTTTATTTTTAATTAAGAAGATGATTTTGTTTTTAAACAATAAATAAATAGTAAATATATTTTATTAGTTTAAATTAACCCTATCCTATAAAGTATAGCTTTTATCGAATCGAATTGAATAAATTTAATTTTATATTCGATTAAATAACCGATTTATGTCTATGTTAATGGAAACATGCACGAAAGTAGGACCATCATGCAAACGCAACAGCAGGAGTATATGCCAAGTAGTGACAATTGCTTGGTAAAATCAAATCAGCTTCACGCGGTAACCCGCACACAGCAGCACTTTCTGCAGAAGTCTGGAGGCATTGCGTGTTGAGTGGCAGAACTCAACGTCGCGCGTTTTCTCGACACCAGAGCGAAGAAATCGAAATATAAACGTAAACAAATATTTCACTTCCTCGAGTGGGAGTCGAACCCACAACCGTCGCGTTACAGTCACACCTTTGTGCCCCTGCGCCACGGCGGCCTTTTAACACGACGGTATTTTCTATAAAATAAAATAAATATAAATTATATAGTTATTATAAAAACCGATTTTGAGAGAGTAAAATTACAAAATAAGTTTCTAGCCCCAACTTATGCTGAAAGGAAATAACCATCAAACATAGGTGAACTTAACACCTTATCTAAAAAGGGGTCTTAAATTGAAACTGTAAATTTTGTTACAGTTTATTTCAGTAATAAAAAATTACTGAGCGACACACCAACATTGTCTAGTAGTTCATAATCGTTTTTTATTAATAGAATACCAGGTAATTGTCTTTCTTCTTTCGATATATTGTAGCTTAGGCGTCTCATTTTTTACCTCCTATGAGATGTTCACTGCAAATTTTGTTATCAGGTTTTGGATACCTTAGCAATCCATCTATACTAAAACATTTTTTATCTTCACGCTAGCTCTCACACGTAGAAGGATATGCAAAGGGAACGCAGAGGGGAGGGAGTGTTAAGGCACTCCGTTCTCTATCGAATTTTGAGGCGCCACGATGGCCTTAAATTAAAACAATAATTCATAAACATCCTAAGAAATGCAGCGCGAAAACAATTGATTTAATTAGTATTGTAATATAAGGTTACTTAACTTAACTTAGCTTCACGCCTTATCCCTAGCTACGGTTTCTACATACTTCTTTCGCTTCGTCCTTAACCTCTTGACACATACTCTCTGGCAGGTCTTCATGCTTTTTACGTGACCTTCCTCCGGTATCTTTGATACTGTGTTTTACCTACCTCTCTTACCACCCACTTTTCCATCCTAAATCTGTTTTGCCATTATTTCATCTCTCATCCGCTCGACCTGCCCAAACCTTCTTCTTCATTCTCACCGTGACATCCTCGCTAGTATAACATTACATTGTGTACGGCCAAACGCGCAGCTGAGCTGACGTTTCGCCGTCTCATCAATGCTAACCTAAGACTCCGTTAACCCGAACGTAGCGGGACTCGAACCCGCACCTCCTGAAAACCGTCCAGGCGCTCTGAATAAATAGCCAGAAGATAATTCTTGGCTATTATCTAGGGGTAGCGGAAATTTGTAAAATTCCCTATACAGGTAACAATTTCCCTATACATAAGTTGCAACAAGCGTATAAGAATTTCGACGTAGGTTGATGAGATCGTACAGCTTAGTGGTCAGAGCGCAGTATAACTAATATATTTGAAATATTGAAATATTTAAATATTGAATTGAAATTGAAAAATTGAAAGATTTAAATATTGAAATATTTATTTATCAGAAAGTTTGAATAGTTTCTAATTTTCTGATAAATAGTTAATCTCATTGTAAGGGAAAACTTAATTAAATAATATACTTGCACGTAATGAGTAGGTAAAGTGAGGATAAATAAACGTATTTAGAAGATGGTAAGACAGGGTAGTTTTATATTGAAGTAAAAAATATAAATAATATGTAATATGTATCTATTTATTGATATTAAATAACGAAATTGTTTTTAAATAGTAAACAAGAAATCACAGATAGCTTTAGTTAATTAAAAAATATATTTATCTAGTAGTGATGTTTAGGGGCCACGTGATGAGTGTCGAATTTAACATCCGCGTGGAAGCTGTAACAATTACAATATAGAAATTATTAAATGTTCTTTTCTTTATAAGCTTAAAAGTAAACATAATATTGTGAAGTAAATTTGATTAGAAGGATGATTAAATGTGGACATACCCGGTGTGATGATCACCATGGTAGTGTACAGATCTCTCAGAGCCATCAGGCTGGTGGAGAGCGTAATATCCCTTCACTACGTCTCCGTCGCGACTCTCGTGCTGGGACTTGATGTCGCCAGTGTGGTGGTCCTCTACTTTATAGTCGAACTCATACTTAGGATGGGCCTACAAGAAGTTAAGTTAATTTAATTATATTTTAATACATATTAAATGGTATATTATAATACGATTTATAACTTACATGGTAGTCGACGTGACCATGGCCGTGGTCGTATCCATGACCACCATGTACGTGGACAACTTCAGGATGTCCGTCGTGACGGGAGATGTGTTGAGAGGAGTAAGCATGTCCATGTCCATGTCCGTACTGGGCAGCCGCGAGGGCGACGAGGGCAGCGAAACACAACACCTATAACATATCATGTTTGTGTGTCAAAAATATTTCTTAATATAATTTAAATACCTTTATCTTTTATCAAATATTTAATATTTTTAATATTTATATAATACCTTGAAGAACATTTTTAAAACCAGTTAATATTTCGAATTTCCAAATGAAACTGATATAGAAGTGTTAGAACACACGCTTTTTATATTCACCGCAAGGGTAACTAGCCGAGGTCCAATGATTTCACTCTAATTTGTATTTGGTAATATTGACGACATCGAATGTGCCTATAAACTTATGATTTATACGAGTTTATTGTTATATTAAAACAATGAAAATAAATACTATTTTGTTCACTATGGAAATTAATATAAGCGGAGAAAATGTGAACTGAATTCTAATGACGTATTTTTATTATGATTGTATTGTTTTATTAGTTTTTTAAGTCTCTAACCCTTATAGGATAAGGGAATTATGGGGGAACAACACTTAACAGTAAAATTTATTTTCTTGGTATCTATTAAAAATATCTTTGCGAAATTTTAACTAGACGTGCTTATTTATAAGTTTATTATTATATTATTTTATTCTGGATTTTTGGTAAGTATATTATAAATTATAAAAAAAATCAAGCTTTTATACTGAAAGAGACTGCGCTCCTTTTACGGGAGCAGGATATAGGGATATAGGGTAAAATATTTCAAACACATACCTCAAAAAAAATCAAGATTCCTGATCAGTTTAGACCGATTATTATTTTCATTTCATGATTTTAACTGAACTGTATTACACGTGTTGCAGTTACGAATAAATACCAATAATGTAAACACCTAACTACCTACTACAAAAATACTTCTAAATGTTGCTGATCTGCCAGTTTTTCTACCATTCTCAAAAAACATGCCAGAACGAAAAAAGGATATCTCTCCTTCTATTTTACGCACTTACCTATTTTCTGTAATAAACCTAAACAACGTGTGATAGGTGGTGTGCGTCTATTATTTTTTACAATTGGCGTTTTATTTAACAACGGTAATCTTATTACTTATTTTGTTTGAAAAAAGTTTGTTTTTTCATTTTTAGGAGAATCTTTTTCGTTTTACTTGTATTAAATTGAAAAAGTAGTGAAGATAAAAACACTTTGTATACCACCCCGTAAATTGTCATCTTCTAAAGTCATATGTAAACATTAGTTACCTACCTAAATTATAAGTTTTCAAAAAACGAAATAGTAGAATATAGGTATCTCAAAATAATAAAAATCATCAATTAATCAATCAATCATACAAAGTTTCAAATTTAGTAATTATTAATGAAAAATAAATAATAATAAAAATTCATTTATTTTACAGCTTAAATGTCAAGTATTTTAAAATTAAATTGTGACACATTATTCAATTTTTAATATACATTCCAACTAATAATTTCAACAAGCAATTATGAAGAGTGAAACTAATAAACCTCGCATGGTTAACGTTGAAATGATATAAAAGACGTGAGTGATAACTTAACTGTATCAGTTAAAGTTCTAGCGTAGAAACCAAAACATTACTTAAAGTAAAATGTTTGCCAAGGTCAGCATTTATGCATACCATTAAGAATAACCGACCGTAAAATAGTTTCACTTTATATGTTTATTAATGGGCAATTATAATTATTTTAACTTTTTTGCTGTATTCGCTATGGGCTCCTGGAAACGTAGTGTTAAGACACTCACTTCCTCATTTAGTCACTTCCGTTCCCCATGGAAACGTCGGATTCTTTTGGTATTGCGTATTGAGTGGTGGAACTCAACGCCGCGCTTTGCCTGTGTACCAGAGCGTATTTCAAATATTTTTATAAAATACCTAGTAGTTTTTCATCTACTTTTTTTAGTAAATATTGGAAAAAATAACTTAATTTTAATATTTCAGGTACTCTGTTTGTCCGCCCTCGTTGCATTAGCAGCTGCTCAATACGGGCATGGGCACGGATCAGCTTACTCCTCGCAACACATCTCTCGTCACGACGGACACCCCGAAGTAGTGCACGCGCACGGCGGCCACGGTCACGGTCACGTCGACTATCACGTAAATATTCATGTCTCACTTATTTCATATTTAAGCCTAATAGGTTTTTAAGAAATACGTACGGAATTATAAAGTTATGATTTTCATAATTTCTTATTTTCAGGCTTATCCTAAATATGAGTTTGACTACAAAGTAGAGGACCATCACACTGGCGACATCAAGTCCCAGCACGAGAGTCGCGACGGTGACGTAGTGAAGGGATACTACGCTCTCCACCAGCCTGATGGCTCTGAGAGATCTGTACACTACCATGGTGACCATCATACCGGGTAAGAATACTCGTTTTGAGCACTCTTTTATCTACAATATAACGAACTTATGCGATATATTAAAGTTACACGAAATTAAAATGTAACTTGTAACCTTCAATATTTTAGAACAACTTTCTATTAGCAAGCTTATAAAGTCTTAAGTCAAAGTTAAGATATATTAAAATATTTTTTATGAAAATAATTAATATCAATATATTTATTTTTTAGCTTCCACGCTGATGTGAAGTATGACACTCATCACATTGCTCCCAAGCATCACTACTAGTATTAAATGTGCCATATACAAAATATATTGTTGATTTGTAAATATTGTCTGACTGCAGTTTAAAAAATACCCATTTATATGAAGAATATGAAAATTTTCATATTCTACGACCATTTATTATGTTGTTTTTTTTTCGCAATAAAGATAGAATAATATACACTGTTTTTTTATAAAAAACCTTCCCTAATCCACCTGAAAGTAACATTTATATTTTAAGTTGCATAAATGTTTTAAAATCTTTAAATTTATTATGTTAATGACTGTCTATGTATAATTATTTATCTTCTGTCATTAAATTTTTTTGTTCACAAAATACAAAAATCTCTTACATTTTATTGTTTCATTTATATTATTTTTCTCCAACCGCCCTTCGAAGTTCCGTGAAGAATTATAAATTGGACTATTAATATGCGTTAGCCTAATGAAATGAAGTAGGTGTAATTTTTTATTGCGGAAATATGTTTTTTTTTTATTTAAGTATTATTTTTAAAAATATTTATTATAAAAAAATGATGACTACCATTAAATATTAAATTTAAACAAAAACTTTTAGGGGCTGTAGCGAAAGGAAATTGCTGGTAGTTTTTTCCAAAAGTAGCACACAGTTCGGAAATCGGATCTATTGGGCAATTTTTTTAAATTCCGCTTTTTTTTGTTATATATAAATTTCTTAATATCTGATAAACCAATCAAAATCGCTGAACATACATGTCCCCTACACGGACCGACGAATCTAAAGTGGTAGTATACACCACCACCACCACTAGAGATCCGTTGATCAATTTACCGTTACGAGAGCAACCTGTACATACTTATATCACATTTTCTTTCAACTTATAATATGGAGAGTTCTCTATATTATAAGCTGAAAGAAAATGTGTTATAAGTTTATAACTTTTTATTTTAGCTAGAGGCATAAAAAAAGGTTCTCACTGAACCATACGTACATATATATGGCAAATAATGTTTTGATACCAAGCTGTCTCATAAAATTGATTTTAGAAACTTTACGTTACCTAAGAGTTATGAATATTTTTTTTCAATATAACTTAAAATAATTCCATAGTTAAGAAATTTGGCTTGAGATCCATCTCGTTAGTAAGTACATCCAATTCTAACAAAAATTGTAATTGTACTAAAATTGTAACATAAAAAATGTACAAAAACTTGTACAAAAACTAATATTATACAATTTTTAACTAATTTATAATTTCTTGTTTTGTATATTGTATACGCCACTCAACAAGCAATGCCTTCAGAATTCGGCGTAAAGTGGGGAACGGAGATGTCTTAATGGGAGCGGATTGTTTTAATATTAGGTTCCCAGATTTTCTTTGTCTACTTGCTATACTCGTTGTACATAGCAACTCTGCTATATGTAAGCAGAAGCAACCCAGAAGAAAAAATACTTACCTGCTGCATTTCGATACTCCGAACATACTTTTTCCACGTTTCAGGTAAGATTAAAGATATATATGGAAAGCAACCACATTCCTACGGGTGTAAATTTTCCCAACGTTGTAGATTATCCTTATTCGTAATATGGGGGGGATATAAAGTAAAAACAAAAATGAAACATTCGAAGTTAATACTAATAAATGTAAAATTTTTATCAATTACTTAAATTATGGAAGAAGTATATCATACAAAGATAAACACAAAGGAGTCGTTATGAAATAAATGTAATGAAAGTGATTTATTTATTTTAGTACATTGTTAAGCTTTAAGATTAATTAAACAATATAGGCTTGCATCGATTGTCCAAGTATTTGTAGTGAAACTGAATTACATAGAAAAATCTTAATAAATCCTGTTTTTCATAATGAACTAAGACTAATAAAACTCTTTTTGTATTATTTCTTGATATTTTTTTCAATTCACGTTTTGTCAAAAACAAGTAAGATAAAATTCTATGGTGGGATAAGGTAATTTTGAAGTAAAGTATATATTTCATATGAATCTGTTTATTAAACTTAAATAACGAAATTGTTTTTTGTAAATAGTAGGTAAACAACAAATCACAGATAGCTTAAGTCAATTATAAAATAATATTAGACTAGTAGTGATGTTTAGGGGCCACGTGATGAGTGTCGAATTTAACATCCGCGTGGAAGCTGTAACAATTATAACAAAGATATTATTAAACATTTTGGAATATGATATTGAACATTATAGCCAATTATGTTATATATAATAATATAAAAAATGGCTCTGAATTATTGTAAACCTACCCAGTGTGATGATCGCCATGATAGTGTACAGATCTCTCAGAGCCATCAGGCTGGTGGAGAGCGTAGTATCCCTTCACTACGTCACCGTCGCGACTCTCGTGCTGGGACTTGATGTCGCCAGTGTGGTGGTCCTCTACTTTGTAGTCAAACTCATACTTAGGATACGCCTATAAATATTACAAAAGTGAAATAAAATCAACTGAGTTCCTAATACATGTTAAATATAGCGTAATGCAGTTATATTACTTACGTAGTAGTCGACGTGACCATGGCCGTCGTCGTGTCCGTGACCACCATGTACGTGGACAACTTCAGGATGTGCGTCGTGACGGGAGATGTGTTGAGAGGAG
>JAKRZM010000001.1:30014-108477 GCA_036379175.1 Heliconius cydno galanthus | reverse complement strand
GCCTAAAAAAATTGTTAATATTAGCGGTTAGTTAAGGTTTATTAGATACGTTATACAACGAGGTGCGTAGTGGCATGTTCAAACAATCCTTACTCCATCACTTAGATGAAGTGATTTTTACAGTATTTTACGGCGGAGTATTATATGGCGTAACTCAACGCTGCACTGTGCCTTGTTGTCAGAGCGAGGAAATGAAAATATTACATATTTCATTCATCCGAGTGCTAATCGAATCCACATCCATATATACTGAAATTAGAATTTTGTATTTTTTTTTAATAGATATATATATGCTTACGTGATAGTCGACGTGACCATGACCGTGGCCGCCGTGCGCGTGCACTACTTCGGGGTGTCCGTCGTGACGAGAGATGTGCTGCGAGGAGTAAGCCGATCCGTGTCCATGCCCGTACTGAGCAGCTGCTAATGCAACGAGGGCGGAGAAACAGAGTACCTAAAAGAATTATTTTGTTTATTAAATTTATATACCTATGTTTTATTATGTTTTCTTTTATATTTCTCAAGTAACGTTTCTTATATTTAATATTATCATTTCTGATTTAAATATTTATAGAAAAGTGATAACAACGGTATTTTATGATGCTACTCATATTGAAAGAAATAAAAATTATTTAATTAATAAAAAAACTCGTGTATAAGTTGTTACCTTTGCAAACATTTTATTTAAATAATGTTTATGTTTCTATGGTAAAAACTGAACTGATACAGTTAGGCTACCACCCATGTCTTTTATATAAATGCAACAGCAGGCAACTATGCGAGGTTTATTAGTTTCACTCTCCGTAATTGCTTGTTTGAATTATTATCAGCCGCAATGTATATTAAAAATTTGCAAGCGTGTCTCAATCTGGCTTTGAGAGGCGTAACGTTTTTAATTTAGACTTAAAGGAACTTTAAATTTATTCTTATCAAATTAAAGTAAATCAAATTAAAGCTATCAAAGTGTATATAGAAATATAATAAACAAATCACGCTGTATCCCGCGTGATGAACCTAGTGTAAACATTCCCTTCTCCACTTTCCGCCGAATTTATAGAGGCATTGCGTTTTAAGCTCAGCAGTTCTCAATGTCGGGCTTTTGCCTTGGCGCCAGAGCGAACAAATGAAAATATTAATAAATAATAATTCATTCCCCCAAATGGGGATTGAACCCACAGTCGTCGCGTTACATTTACACACTTGTTCTATAAGTCTTTTACGAAATATTTAAAATTATATGCATTGTGACTATATTATTATTTAAATTGCAAAATCATTTACGAAGCGTTCTTTAAACAAAGATTATTGGGTAATTTAAATTAATAAAATATGAAATGTGGATGTAATTATTTGGAATTTATTTTTTGCAACTTGTCTTTGTTTTGTTTATTTACTATTGGATAATAATTTAAGATTGGCTCTAACAATTAATAGAATCGGAGATATATTTATTACCTTCTTAGGTATAAACTGGTAAGATTCATGACGCTTATACAAAAATCAAGAAAAGAACTATATATATAAACACAAATATATATATGTAAATTTACTAATCTTACTAATAATATTTCGTAATAAGGGGTATATTGCCAATGTCTTGGATTCGGGAGGAAATTGATGAACGGAATATCTTGGCATAAGGTTACTACTCTGATTTATGCGGGATAAAGTACCTTCACTTTATCCCCCATATAAAGACAAAAAAAATATCAATTAAGACCATAACTTTATTTGAAAAAAATATGGTTTGTATTTTACATACCATTCACAAAATAGCCACACGCGATGTCGTTATTATTACCAAATTTAAAATAGAGTAAAATTAATGGACCTCGTCTAGTTAGTTACCCTTGCGGTTTATATAAAAAGCGTATGTACTACATTTTCTACATCAGTTTACTTTGAAAAATCGAAACAAGAACTGCTTTTAAAAATGTTCTTCAAGGTATATTAAGTACATTTAAGTCTTACATCAAAAATATAATTTTGTTTAGAAATATTTTGAAAATATAAATAATAAATTATAAATAATTGATATATTATAATATTTTATTAATTTTGTAGGTGTTGTGTTTCGCTGCCCTGGTCGCCGTCGCGGCTGCCCAGTACGGTCACGGACATGGACATGCTTACTCCTCTCAACACATCTCCCGTCACGATGGACATCCTGAAGTTGTCCACGTACATGGTGGTCACGGACACGACCACGGCCATGGTCACGTCGACTACTATGTAAGTCATACATTGTATCACGTCATATTTGACAAACATATACATATATGTATATTAGAAAGTTTAACTTATATTTAACTTAACTTCTTACATATTTTCAGGCCCACCCTAAGTATGAGTTCGAATACAAAGTAGAGGATCACCACACTGGCGACATCAAGTCCCAGCACGAGAGTCGCGACGGAGATGTAGTGAAGGGATACTACGCTCTCCACCAGCCTGATGGCTCTGAGAGATCTGTACACTACCATGGTGACCATCACACCGGGTAGGTTTACATTTATTTGACAAATCTAGCCAAATTAGTTCTACACTACAGTACTACAGTTTTTTGATTATTGTGTTATGAACGTGCATTTCAATATTTATAGCAAATTTTTTAATAATGTCCATGTTATAATTGTTACAGCTTCCACGCAGATGTGAAATTCGACACTCATCACGTGGCCCCCAAACATCATTATTAGAAAATAAATATTTATGTACCGTTGACAAGTGATAACTCTTTGTGATATTGCATGTTCATCATTATTTACAATTAAGAATATGTTATTGCCTTTTATTCTTCATTAAATTGTTAATCATTTATATATATTTTGTTTCTATTTTTAATTACTTTACACGTATCAAAATTAGCTAAGTTACCTAGTTATTATTNATGTTTCATGGTTTTCTAGAATTCACCCCCTAAGGGTGCAAATAAGGGGTTGAAAGTTTGTATGGAAAAATCTTTAAATCGCCACCGATTTTTACAAAATTTGAAATTTAGACTCTTAAAAATATTTCATTGAACGCATGTTTCATGGGTTATTAGAATTCACCCTTAAATACGCAAGCGAAGCTGCGCGCGTCCGCTAGTCTATATATATAAAAGGACTTGTCCTCACTGACTGAGGTAAGACGCGCGCACAGCCGTAACAGCTGAGGGTGGAAACGTGAAATTTGGACAGATGTTTACTTTCGTAATCTGGACATTCACTAAGAAGGGATTTTGAAAAATTTTAACTCTAAAGGGGTGAAATAAGGGTTCAAAGTTTGTATGAAAAACATTTTAAATTGGCACCGATTTTTATAAAATTTGTAATTTAGATTTTTAAAAATATTTAATTGAACACGTGTTTCATCGTTTTTTAGAATTCACCCCCTAAGGGTGCAAATAAGGGGTTAAAAGTTTGTATGAAAAAATCTTTAGATCGCCACCAATTTTTATAAAATTTGAAATTTACACTCAAAAATATTTCATTGACCATATGTGTCGTGGTTTATTAGAATTCACTCCTAAATAAGCGAGCGAAGCTGCGCGCGTCCGCTAGTACATTTATAATTTAAATGTAAAGTTAAATTTTGCCTATTTCTTCTTTTATTTGTACTGCAATTCGGGATAAAGCGTGAAATTAAGTTAAGTTATTTGTACTGCAAGTTCTCATTGCTTGCCAAATTTTATAAGTAAAGTCAACGAGAAATAGGTTTTATTACGTGACGATTAAAGTTGACAAACTTAAGTTTACAGGCGGATGTACTCATTTTGTATGAAAGCTACAAATGAAACCTACAAGCTAGAAATGTAAGTTCGTCATGTTATTTTTCTATAAAATTACAGTAAATTTTAACTTATTTCCTTTATTTTTGGATTATTTCTTTTATTATACGTTATTTTATCAATTTATGATTGTAGGTCCACGGGAATAAGTTTATAGGGTAGACGTGGTGAATTTGATACGCTTAGACTTAATAGCTTGATTTTTTTTGTGCTAGAAGAGACCGTAGACTTGAACATTATAGGTATATTAATTTTAGCTTGACACCTCCGCATGATCTCGAAATAAATAATTTTGATACACGCACTGATAGATAACAAAGTGATCCTGTAAGGGTACCGTTTTCTGTTGAGGTACGAATCTCTAAAAATATCTGATATAATCTATTTTGTTCAGTTTTTTTTGGAGAAAAACAACACATACCAGGGTAGGTAGAGGGAACCTAGTATTAAGTCACTCCATTCTCATTAAAGACAGCAGAAAAAAATATCTGGAAGCATTGTAGAGTGGTAGAGTTGAACGCTGTGCTTTGCCTCGATACCAGAGCCAGTAAACGAAAATATTAAATATATAAATAATATATTTAAGAAATAATAACATATTAAATATATAAATATCCTCGAGAAAAATCGAACCCACAAACTGTCGCGTTTACAGTCGCACGCCATGACTGGCCTTAATCTAATATAATGTATACAATTTGTATTATGAGGTAAGGTTATTTATAAAACAATTAACATTTATTATTTTTTATTTATAAAAAAATATAACAACACACATAAATAAAATTAATGAAAATAAAAAACAAAGTCAGAAATTTTCTTATATCAATCATTCACTCCAGGAGTACAGGACTGCTATAATTAACAATATTTGGCACACTCAATAGTGATGTTTGGGAGCAATGTGATGAGTATCATACTTCACATCAGCGTGGAACCTGTAAAAAAACAAAAAAATATATTTAGACTTTTTTATACGTGCTATCAATAAACGATTGTTGAAACTGTATTTATTTAAAAACTTATTACACTTTTATTTATAAAATGAGAATTCTTAATTTCTTACCCGGTATGATGATCACCGTGATAGTGCACCGATCTCACAGAGCCATCAGGCTGGTGCAAAGAGTAGTACCCCTTCACTACATCACCGTCGCGACTCTCGTGCTGGGACTTGATGTCTCCCGTGTGATGATCCTCTACTTTGTATTCAAAGTCATATTTAGGATGAGCCTAAAAGGATTTGTTGAAATTAAAAAAAATATTTCTTTATAAAAAATTACATTTTCAACTATTACGCAAGTACAAATATTACGAAGCTTAAAAATACAAGTATTGAATAAAATTGACTGCCAAGTCTTTTAAACATAATAATAGGTTGATCAGAGGCAGAAAGTGTGATTGTAACACCAACAAATTGTGGGATCGATCCCCACTCGAGGAGATGATATATTTATTTAAATTTATATTTCCATCTCTTCGCTCTCGTGTTGCGCGACGTTGAGTTCCGCCAGTCAGCACGCAATGCTTCCAGAATTTGGCGGAAGTGGGGAACGGTGTGTCTTAACACTGGGTTCTCTCTGCCTACCGCTGTCTGCGGGATACAGCGTGAAGCTGAATAAAAATATATACATACGTAATAGTCAACGTGACCGTGACCGTGGCCGCCGTGAGCATGCACTACTTCGGGGTGTCCGTCGTGACGAGAGATGTGTTGCGAGGAGTAAGCCGATCCGTGCTCATGCCCGTACTGAGCAGCTGCTAATGCAACGAGGGCGGACAAACAGAGTACCTGAAATATTATGATGGTGATAGTATAGTTATACTAATAAAATAGTTTAAAAAATATGGTAAGAAAGGTAAAGAAATATTTATTGTTGGGAGAAAGTGTTTTTGAAAAGTATGACAAGGATTAATAGTGATACTCAAAAATATGCGGAAGTGTCTTTCTTAAATATATTATATGTTTAACAATTAACTATTTAGAGTAAAATAATATGAAATATTCCAAAAAATATCCTTAATTTATCCAATTAACTTTTGTATGTATGTGTATGTAAAGATAAATGAATAAGATAGAATTTCATTATAGAATACATAATTATAATAAAAAATAAATGCATAGAATTCCTTAAGCATAAAATTACCTTGGCAAACATTTCTATAGCAAACTTTGTTCTGGTTTCTATGACAAAAACTAAACTGATACAAAGTGACTACCATTCACGTCTTTTATATTACTACAACGTTGTCGGTAACCATGCGAGGTTTATTAGTTTCACTCTCCATAATTGCAAGTTTAATGTGTTTATTAAAAGAATGGCAAATATTTCTCAATTCAATTTTGAAATAACGAAAATGAAATAAAAGAACAATTTTAACAGGAGGCTCAAATTAATTTTTATTTTGCTATTTCATGACTCATAAATTTTATTGTTTAAAAACAATCTAATAGTTTGCTTTAATTGAGCCCTCATCTCGATACTTATGTTATATATTAGATATTTTACAAAGAACATCTCACATGCAACGCCTTATAGTTCAAAAGTTAGAGAGGAGACCAGTACCTGGCCACGTGGGAGAACCCTCATGCGATGGACCGACTAAGTGTGGGCTGCCCTTAATAATCGTCTCCACATGAAATGGCAAATGAATTTCTCAATACACTAAAAAGTAAGATGATATTAATAATTATTCAAAATTATTAATTCACTTTCAAAGAAAATAAATTTGTTATAAAGAATAAAAATACTATGCACATATTGTATTTTGAAATATACTACCTAACCTGTGTTTTCATAATAAAAATTGTAATTATTATTGTATAATTCAAACGCAATACTGTGAATTTGTCAAAAGCCTGTTCAATAGTAAAGCGACGGTGAATTAACAACATATTTTTTTAGGATTTTCATGTTTCAGTTTTGTAAGGGAAGACAAGATCAAAAATTCTCGAGTAATTTACTTTAGGTAACCTTGCTGTTATTTGAAAATGGTGTAAAAGTTAAAACGATAATACATTTTTATTATCACAATAAAAACATAAATTAATAAACTCACGCGATGACTTCAATATTAGCTTAGAAATCAATGGACCTCGGTTAGTTACCCTTGCAGCTAATCTTAATATAAAAAGCGTGTATGCTACGACTTCTATATCAGTTTAGTTTGGAAAACCAAAATACTAACAGCTTTTAAAAATGTTCTTCAAGGTATATTTAAATATAATTATATTTATTATTTATTTATTATATAAATAATGTATATTTTTGCTTAGAAAAAAAATTGAAAACATTAAGATTAGATTTTTGACATAGGTGTTGTGTTTCGCTGCCCTCGTCGCCCTCGCGGCTGCCCAGTACGGAGATGGACATGGACATGCTTACTCCTCTCAACACATCTCCCGTCACGACGGACATCCTGAAGTTGTCCACGTGCATGGCGGCCACGGACATGACCTCGGCCATGATCACGTCGACTATTATGTAAGTCATGCATTATATCATAATTATTATATTTAACATAAATATTAATGAAAGAAGATAATTTAATTTAATATCTCACAATTTTTTTAGGCCCATCCTAAGTACGACTTTGCATACAAAGTAGAGGACCACCACACTGGCGACATCAAGTCCCAGCACGAGAGTCGCGACGGAGACGTAGTGAAGGGATACTACGCTCTCCACCAGCCTGATGGCTCTGAGAGATCTGTACACTATCATGGAGACCATCACACCGGGTAGGTTTATATTAAATCTAACCCTTTCTAGACAATTTTGCTTCACAAATAATTATATTCACCTATTATATTACAATTAAGATTAATGTGTATACTTATTTTAATTATTACAGATTCCACGCGGATGTGAAGTTTGACACTCATCACGTGGTTCCTAAACATCACTACTAATTATCGACAAACAAAAATTACCTGTGATCCTTATAGCGGTTATCTTTTCTTTATTGTTAATAATTTAAAAGATATATTCGTTATTTTATTACAAAATATAGTTATTTATTGGATATATTATGTTTTCTTATAGACCTTTTCAATTTTTAAAGATATTTTTTCTGATATTTGCACCTGCCCTATCCTAAAAAAAAAATATTTATTAAATTATACTCTTACCTCTATCGTTGTAATCGTGTGTACCCTATGTTTCAATAATTGTATTAAGAAGAGGGGGACATCGCTTAGCAAAGCTATGCTTTTATTATATAAGTACTAATCATAAAATAATAAACTATTCCTGTATTCATTTTTAAGATTTAAAATCACCGGTTAACTGCGAGTTAAGCTAATTTCAGCTTGATCTATCTTGAGATAAATAGTCTTGACAGATGGACAGATTTACAATAAAATTTTCCTATAATGGTTCCGCTTTTACCTTTTGAGGTGCGCGACCCTGAAAATCATACGATTCGGTGGAGAGTGGTGAGAGGAGTATCTTAACACTAGGCCTTCCTATCTTGCTCTATGTGGTATTCAGTGTAGATATACCTATAGATAGATACCTATATATAGATAGATAGATAACTGTAGTGTAACTGTATACTGATATACCTATAGATAGATATAAGTGTAGACATAACTGTATAAAAATTAGTATTTTTAAGATGCCCAAAAATAGTTGAAATATTATAATGAAATTTATGTATGACGAACTCTTATACCTTGCAGAAATTAATATGCGGTGCGATAGCTTGCAACCTTCGGTAGTTGAAACATCTTGTAGAGTACAAGAAAAAGAAACAGTTTCCTATAAAAAAAATTACGAGAGTAGGTGGGTAGATACAAAGTATAGATTATTATAAGTACATATATAACATTGTTTATTTTTTATTTTATGGCTTTTAGGCGTGCCACTGGAGCATACTTTACTTCGCCAATGTTACGTAGAAGGAAGAAATCACGATAAGAGATTAATTACTTAAAAATAGATTAAATAAAACTTAAGAGACTAGATTAAAGGTGTAAAAAAATAGAAGGGCTTATGGATTAAGGTTAAAGAAATATATAGCATTGAAAGTTTTTAAGTTGTTTGTTGGTGGTCTTTGAGAGCTTAATTAAAATCATTTTTTTTTCAGGTGTTTTGATGACTATGTTATTAAAGTTATAATAAGCGATGAATTAGCATTACCACCTTCTTTTTAAATTAAATTCGTGTCAAGCAATGGTTAAAAAAATTCCAGGTTAAAGCCCTCGCATACTTATTGAAATGTTTATACATTTTTAACGATAGCAGTTTAAGGTCTAATGTAACCATAAATAACGCTAAATAATTAGACTAAATTCACATTTTTATCACAGAACGAAAACAGAGAGTTGTTATAACTTTCACCTGTATTTGTGTATCTGTAGCATCGCAGATTCTAAACGGATGAACTGATTTTGATATTGTTTTTTGTGTGGAATGTGACTTATGCGAGAACCTTCTTAGCCATTGTTCAAAAAAATATGTGTAGTCGTTTAAATATATTTTTGTTTTATTTTAAGAGCTTATTCTGTGGGCATTTAAATTATTTATCAATTATCAATATAGCGATGAACGACCTTTTTTCAATTCTGTTGAGCAACACGTATTTTATTTTTATTGATAATGTTATTTTCACAGTATATTTTTTATTGGAATTGGAAATTACTCCTTAAAAAGGAAAGGATATGTCCATGCACAACAAACGTAGGTAAAAAGAAAATACTTGAATTATTGAAATGTAAGAAAGTAATGTTTTATTTTAGTAATATTGATATTGTAGTGAACATCACTTAAGGTATCAAAAGCATGCATATAAATATGTACAAGTATCCAATTAAGGAATCTACTACACTTTTAAAAACTTTGTTACATCAATTCTACATCTTCATACATATATTTACATTTTTTAAATAGAAAATAAAAAAAAATTAAACAATCATAGCTAGTAGTTCACAATGTAGCCTAATCATAACGAATTAGTAATGATGTTTGGGGACAAGATGGTGGGTGTTGAATTTTACATCAGCGTGGAAACTGTAACAATAAACATGTCATTATAAAACCAGTTTTAATTATTATTTAAGAAAATATTTTAAAAGCCAGCGCAATTTCTATAGTTTTCATTTATTTAATATTATGATACTAATATTATGAAAATGACAAAAATTATATAATTTATCAAAACATTATAAGATGAAGAATAAGTATGGACTTACCCGGTGTGATGATCACCATGATAGTGTACAGATCTCTCAGAGCCATCAGGCTGATGGAGAGAGTAGTATCCCTTCACTACGTCACCGTCGCGACTCTCGTGCTGGGACTTGATGTCACCAGTGTGGTGGTCCTCTACTTTGTATGCAAAGTCATATTTAGGATGAGTCTAAAAATATAATAAAATGTTATTTAGTATAGAATTATTATTGTTATCTAGAAATCAACTGTATTTTAATTAGCCATATATTCATGTATAGAATATTTTTATATGACAACTTCCATTAAATTTATATTATAAAAATATTTTTTTTTCTTACGAAATAGTCAACATGGCCGTGATCGTGTCCATGTCCTCCGTGAACGTGAACGACCTGAGGATGTCCGTCATGCCGAGAGATGTGTTGCGAAGAGTAAGCATGGCCGTGCCCATGTCCATATTGGGCAACTGCGATTGCGACAAGGGCGGCAAAACACAATACCTGTATGAATATAGAAATTAATTAAATATAGAGTATGCAATATAAAAAAAACAATATATTCATTTTTGTAAATTATTATTATTATTATTTTATTAATTTTAATGTTTTCATAAAAATAGTATATATTAAATTTCTATGTACCTTAGCAAACATTTTGAGTATATAGTTATTATTTTCGTTTCCAAAATTCAACTGATACAGTGTTGCTAGTACTCACGTCTTTTATAATAACCGCAGGGGTAACAACAGTCGAGGTCTATTGATTTCACTCTATTTTACATTTGGCAATATTGACGCCATCGCATGTGCTCACAAGTTAATGCTTTGGAATTTATTATTATGATAAGTTAATTTTGAGGTCGTTGTGGCACAGGTGCGCAAGCGTATGACGATTGTGGGTTTGATTCTCACTCGGTAAAATGAATTATTATTTATTAATATGTTAATTTCTTCACTTAAGTACCAAGGAAAATGCGTTTCGTTTCCCCACTTTCCGCTGAATTCTGGACGCATTGCGTGTTGAGTGGCGGAACTCAACGCCGCGCTTTTGCCTCGATACCAGAGTATATAGCTGAGGCATTTACTCGAGTGGGGCTCGAACCCACAACCACTGCTTTTATTACAGTCACACCCTTGTGCCCATGCGCCATGACTGCCTCATCATGAAGATGTAAAAAAAAACTAATTTTACAATGATATTTCGAAAGACCCATATAATATTTTTTAAAGTAAATTTAAAATTATTGTGATTTATAAACTGTATTATCATATAACATAGTAATTATCATATAACTAATATTTCATTTATATGTATAAATCTTATAAACCACGGGTCGTGCTTTTTCACATTCATTATTATTTTTATTATTTTCTGAACTAACTAATACTGATACTCTGAATCTCTGAACTAACTAACTAAATAATAAAAATTATTTATATATAGTTAAAATTGAAAAATATACGATAGAATTATTTGTCCTTACACTGCCTATTTAAATAGTGGAAATCAGAGGGACATCTAAAACTTTGCATATTCTTCCAATAAATACAAAATTGAAGAACTGTTTTTTTACAAAATAATTTATTCTAATATTTATATAATCTATGGCACCACAAAAAATACATATAAATATTTATTATACTCTGTTGAGCATATTCAACATTAATATTATGCATGAGTGCTCAGCGCGAGATAACTGTAGCAACACCTCTTGAAAATTTCGCGAGCTATCGATAATTAGAAAATTATAAGTCTCGATTATTTATTCTTCCGTTCAGAGACTTTAAGTAAAACCTACGTATATGATATAATTTGTTGTCGAAAATATTTTTACTTACAAGTTTTAATATTTGAATATTTATTCACCACCACTGGCGCCTGAACATGGAGTGGTAGTAGAGGGTAGAGTAGTAGAGGATATATAAAGACATTTACATAAAATTCTCAAAAGCTTCAGCTTTGCTAAAATATCTCAGGATATCAGTTTATTACAATTTTATTCAATAAATTATTGAGGTGAATCTTATAGCAATAATAGCAATTTACCATTTTATTCTAGTAAAAACTGAAAAGTACCTGTAATTTAAAATGTTATTGTGTTGTTATTTAGGAATAGTTCTATAAAGCTGAATTTTACTATAAATAGTCTTAAAGAATAATTTTGTATACATATATTTTACTTTTTTCTACGTTAAGATGATGTAAATGATTAATTTTAGCAATAATGAAAATCATGCATGTTCCCTATTCATTTAATAAGTATAAGTAAATAATAAAGCATTAAAAAAGCGTACTTACCCAATACATTAAACAATCAGACAAAATCATTTTTATTTTTTATTTTATATTTATCTTCACTGTCTACCTTCGATTGGTTCATTGGAACTATAATTAAAATTCTTACTGAAACGTACATTAAGCATTACGTGTGAAACGTATGAAACTATTATAGCATATTAGGTACTAATGATGCTGTCGGTGAAATCAATAAATCTCTAATATTTACCCTTGTAAATGATATATAAGACGTGGGAATTAATTTTAACACTATCAGTTGAGTTTTTATATTTATTATTAAAACAGTTAAAAACTTTATCAACACAATGTTGGCTAAGGTAAGTTTTTAAAATTATATTATTGCTTAATTTGAATTATTTTATTAATATACCTAATTCTCATAGAATATACCTAATTAACATAATCCTAATGAAAATTTCGCTAAAGAAATTTTAATATATTAGCATAATACATTAAGGTAGAACTAGTTGTATTTAATGTTCAGATATCGATTTTTAATTTAAAAAAAAATCACAGTACTTTTACACGATATACAGTGCATATGAAAATAATTTCAATAAATTTAAATAAAGTTATAGTATTGACTGTACGCGTTGATTATACTTTGATGAACGGTCGTGAGTTCGATTCGGACGCGGGGGAATGAGTAATTTTTATTTATGGGAATTGTATAGGCATTCCTATAGATCCAAACATCCACGATCCAAACTTCGGGACATTGCGTTTTGAACGGTGATAATTCATAAGTTATCACCATTCAAGATGGAGTGTCTCCAAATTATTATATTATTATATATTATTTACTTTCTATGCAAAAACAATAAAAATATTGTACATTATTTAAAAACATATAATACTCTTAATTTCCAGGTACTGTGTTTCCTCGCATTTGTGACAATTGTAGTTTGCCAACATGGCTACAGGCATGACCCTGCTTACTCGTCGCAGTATATTTCTCGTTACGGCGGGCATCCCGAAATCGTACATGGGCATGGATACGCAAACCGATATGGCTATGGATATGGTCCCGGATATGGTCCCGGATATGGTCCCGGATACGGTTACGGACACGGTTACGGACACGGATATGGACTCGGATACGGACACGGACACGGGCATCGCTACGGTCACGGATATGGACACGGATACGTTGATTATTATGTATGTTATAAAAAATCTTATTGGAAACCTTTATGATGCAGTTGCGGCCTAATGAGAATAAAAAAATGCAGATATATTAGTTTCTCCCTCTGTTTCCATCGCTTACTGAAATAGGGTTATTTTTTTATGTAAAGATGCATGAGAGATATAAAAGAACATAAAGATAAAATTTGTGTAACATTTGTATATGATATTTATATCTGTAAGTAATCGCTCTAATTTTATATTTGCAGGCCTATCCTAGATATAACTTTGGGTACAAAGTAGTGGACCACCACACTGGTGACATCAAGGAACAACAGGAACACCGCGACGGTGACGTGGTCAGGGGATACTACGCACTACACCAGCCCGATGGCGCTGAGAGGACAGTCCGTTATTATGCCGACGACCACGTTGGGTAAGATTATTTTTTTATTTCCATGGATCTTTCCTACTCTATTAAGAAAAGATATATAGGAGAATTTAGTGCTAAAATGCACTTAAATTAGGATTAATAGATATAGCGATCGAAATTCCAACCATTCGTATACAGTCAAAAATGCACCTTTATATCACCAGAGTATAAGAAATATATTTATTGTTTTAATCTAATACTTTGATAATTTACCTACGTGCTTATTCCAGATTCCAAGCTGATGTCAGATACGGCATTCATCACTTGTATCCTAGATATCATCATTGATATTTCTGTGATTTAAGTTATTATTGTCCTTAACTATCACAATTAAAATATCAAATATCTATTGTAATTTAAATATCCTACTCTCTGTACTTACAGTAAATATATTTTTTAATTTTTTATTGTAATGAAATAAAATTATACGATATATTGACTTTGTTTTCTGTTTCACACTTATTTCTTTTTTTTTCTTTAATTATGTTTATACATAATACAAAAATATACTGATGTTAATATTCAAAAGGTATAAGGGTAGGTAAATACAATTATTAACAAAAATTCATTAACTTCAATAAATAAAATTCATTTTAAAAAGATACAAATAGGTAGATGATGGGATCCAATATCCAAATAGATTCATATTGAGAAGCGTTTTTAATCTTTTTTATTAATAACTATCATCTTATAATAAAAGAATATATTTTTGTAATATTTATAGTTACTATATTATTTTATGTCGAATGCAGTAAAGAATATTATAATTTTACACACAAAAGTTTAAAAAAGAAACGAGTGGACGTGATGCCAACCAGGACCTGAGAATTGAAACTCTTCAGGGGTTAATAATCAGGCTCATACAATTTATAGCTCCTAGCACATTCTATACCTCTTGTATCGTTTGTCGTTGTTTAGTATCTTTTAACTATATTGTTTTTATTATTTTCAGATGCAATGCTAGAAATAGATATTGTCACCTATAAACAGATTTAAATAATTATTATTGCTTAAAGTGTAAGTTTCCTCACCATGAGATAGTGTTTAGAAACCTTTTATTGTTGCATATCAGAGTAACCTTCAACGTTAAACGTTATTATACGTGCAGCGTAAGAGTTATTTAAAAAAATAATTAAAATCAATTGCATAAAAAACCATGGAACACGCAATTCTCTACTCAAATCGGTATTTGATCTTCTTCTCTCATGAGGTCATTATGGCGCATTGACTGTAAATACGAAGTTTCTGGGTTCAATCCCCATCTTGACTAGAGAATTAATTTTCCCTTTGATAAGACTAAGTTCGGCGTTGAGTTTCGCCATTTATAACATAACGAGTATGTGAACGTCAAGTTGTGAAGAAGGAGAGAAGAAGTGAAGATGGAGAGTTCTAGAGAGAAAAAGCTTGAAGTTAAAGTGTCACTCTTTAATCGGTTATCACAATGATAAGAGTCTCCAATTTCGGGATATGTAACGACTATAATATGTAGCTTATTGCATTGTTTTGGTCCAATACTACTATTACACTATTGGATAGTTGGATTTGAATACTAATTTCAACCTACAGTCAAATAGGTCCAAAGGGAGTTATGGTGGCTGATTTATCTACCAATAATATGTAGTATAAAAAAAATTCTGCGATACTCAATTTTTATGCTTTAAAATTCTTTAATAACCTTGTATGGAATGTTGTCAGAAGAAATAATCGAGATCTATTATTTTATAATTATTTTTATTAGCTGTTGCTACAGTTATCTGGTGCTGAGCACTCATGTATAAATTTATGTTGAATATGTTTAACAATATTTTTTCGCCTTTTTTAGGGTTCCGTACCTCAAAAGGAAAAAAGGGAACCCTTATAGGATCATTTTGTTGTCCATCTGTTCCTCTGTCAAGATCATTTATTTGAGGGTTGCGTGAAGGTAATCAAGCTGAAATTAATATCAAGTATTCACGGCTATGGTCACGCTGTCGTGTTACAAAACTTGTAAGGTTTTTCACGTGGACGTGACCTTCTAAAATACCTGTCAATTTTCATACTAAGTCGTTACATATCTCGAAATTGAAGACTCTTATCGTTGTACTTAAAGTAAGCAGGGCAGGCAACTGACATTCAGACACTTCGTTCCTCATTTTCCTTGGGTTGTTTTCTTCATGTTCTTTCTTCATGTTCCAAATTCTGGAGACACCAGAGCGAAGAAATGAAAATATTACATATTCCAAATATGATATCTTGATTTATAAATTTTACTATTACAATCTTAAACCTTCTAGTACAATATAATGCAATGTCTGACTAATTTAAACGCGGCAAAAGTTTCATAACGTTTGAGGTATGTTCTAACTTAAATTCAAAGATAAAAATCAAAATAAACCATTTAAGATTATTAGACGAACATTTGAATGAAATAATGAATACTTAACAGGCTAAATTTGTTTATATGTATATTTATTCACAATGATTTTTATTGAATGAAGTTAATTAATTTTGACGAAGTTAAAAACTAACTTTATGTCTAACTATTAGCATTAATATATTTTTAAACTTGAATGTATGAACTGAATAACATAATGCATAATGGTAGATAGCTGATGAGGAAGAAGGAATATGGCTGAAATAGACAACAAAATAAATATGTAATATAATTTTATTTCATTACAATCATACAAAATCCACAAATTGAAAAAATATTTACAATAAGTAAGAAGACCATGATATTTAAATTATGACAAGTATGATTGTTAAGGAGAATAATAACATAAATCACTTCATGCTTTCCAAGTGGACTTATGCTAAATTAATGAGGATATCTAGGATACAAGTGATGAGTACCGTATCTGACATCAGCTTGGAATCTGGAATAAATTATTAGATTAACATTATAAATAAATTACATTTTTTATACTCTCATGCTATAATGATACACGTTTTAGTATATACGAGATGGTTTTAAGTTCGTCATCACCTGAAATTATTTTTGATTATATTACTTTTGTTTCTCTGACCGATGTGTTTTAGCACTAAATTTTAACTTTAACAGAATTTTAATTTTAATTTTAACAGAATAGGAAAGATCCATGAAAATAAAAAAATAAATCTTACCCAACGTGGTCGTCGGCATAATAACGGACTGTCCTCTCAGCGCCATCGGGCTGATGTAGTGCGTAGTATCCCCTAACCACGTCACCGTCGCGGTGTTCCTGTTGTTCCTTGATGTCACCAGTGTGGTGGTCCACTACTTTGTACCCAAAGTTATACCTAGGATAGGCCTGTGAATATGAAATTAGAGCTTTTACTTACAGATCCAAAATATAAAGCAAAAGCAACTATTTCTGAAAACAAAGAGAACAATGTGGCTAAAAAATTTTTATTTAAATTTATGGCCAGCCAAAATCAAATTTTATTTTGTAGAGAATATAATTTAACCCCTGAACAGATCTACGACCAATGCATAAATGCATAAGCAACTATTTATTCTCATTACACCCCAACCCATAAAGATTTCGAATAAGCTTTTTTTAAAATAGCATACATAATAATCAACATATCCATGTCCATGTCCATGTCTGTGTCCATGTCCATATCCATAACCGTATCCGGGACCATATCCATAGCCATATCGGTTTGCGTATCCATGCCCATGTACGATTTCGGGATGCCCGCCGTAACGAGAAATATACTGCGACGAGTAAGCAGGATCATGGCTGTAGCCATGTTGGCAAACTGCAATTGTCACAAATGCGAGGAAACACAGTACCTAGAAATTAATAATATTATATGTCGATATATATCTGACTAGCGGACGCGCGCAGCTTCACTTGCTTATTTAGGGGTGAATTCTAATAAACCATGAAACATGTGTTCAATTAAATATTTTTAAGAATCTGAATCTCAAATTTTATAAAAATTGGTGCCGATATAAAAAAAAATCTATGGAAACTTTCAACCCTTATTTGTACCCTTAGGGGGAGAAGTATAGAAAACTATGAAACACGTATTCAATTAAATACTTTTAAAAACATAAATTTCAAATTTTATAAAAATCGGTGCCGAATAATTTTTTTTTCCATACAAAATTTCAACCCCTATTTCACCCCTTTAGGGTTAAAATTATTCAAAATCCCTTCTTAGTGGATGTCCAGATTACGATAGTAGACATCTGTCTAAATTTCACGTTTGTATCATTAGCGGTTAAGGTTGTGCGTGCGTCTTACCTCAGTCAGTGAGGACAAGTCCTTTTATATATATAGATTTGAAGATCTGATCTTCCATGGTACCCTGTGCATTTCACACAATGCATAGTCGGTACCACGGACTGTTCATTTCTATGGAGTTGTCGTGGATAAAAATAATTCATTTCCAGGAGTCAGAATTGAACTCGCAATCATACATAGAACCATAGTCAGTACTAAATACAATAATAATGACTCTATAAGCATTGTATATGATTTTTATTAAAGCAATTTTTTACCACCAGGGTTAACCGAATTAGTAATATTGATGAAATAGTTAAAATTAAACAGTAATATTATTTTAAAGACTTACCTTAGCCAACATTGTGTTGATAAAATTTTGAACTGTTTTAATAACAAACACAAAAACTCAACTGATAGTGTTAAAATTAATTCCTACGTCTTATATATCATCCACAAGGGTAAATATTAGAGATTTATTGATTTCACCGACGGCATCATTAGTATCTAATATGCTATAATAGTTTCACACGTAACACTTAATGTATGTTTCTGTAAGAATTTTATTTAATTAGAGTTCTAATAGACCAATCGAAGGTACACAGTGAAGGAAAGATATAAAATAAATAATAAAAACGATTTTGTTTGAGACTTCAATATATTTGGGTAAGTATTTTTTTACTGCTGTACTATTTATTTATATTGAATTGTATTTGTTTAATGTGTTGAGTTCCTACCGGATACATTTTTTTATTAATATTACCCATTTATATGTAATTTCTATCTTAAGGACTCAAAAACAAAGATGAAATTTCATTCATTTATTTAGCAAATAAATATTTCACATAAAAGTAAATATCTTAAATAGTTGGGTAAGATAGAAGATGTACTATACAATATACTTAGGCGCTTTTAAATTATTTTTACTGATTGATAGGTAAAAAACTTTAATTTAATATAATAAATGATAAATTAATTAAATATAACAAATAACACTCAAAGAATAACTTTTTTTAAATTCTATATACAAATAAGAAATACAACAATAAAGTGATTGATTGCTATGTGACCATATTGGAAATAGAATTTGAATTAGTGTTCATTTTATATAAATACTTTCATTTCGGTGATAAGAAATATTTTAGTATGTTTTTTCTTATTTTTTTTATTTGGGTTATATTTTCAACACAACACAACACTCGATGAGCACGTCTGACTCGTACTTGACCGGTATTTTTTTATTATTTAAAGGGCAGGCAACTGGCAGGCTTAATAAAATATGTATAATAAAACAATATATTTTATTTAACTTTATTATTTGATTTCGAAAAAAAGAACATCATCAACACGACGATGACAGTCAACAAACCAACATTTTCAATTATTAATATGATCATTTATATTATGTAAAAAAACCATATTAATTAACAACATTTATATACACTAAGTAACAAATAAAATGGATTTATAAAGTACTAGTGGTGTTTCTTAGGAATAATGTGGTGCGTTGCGTATTTCACGTCAGCGTGGAATCTGAAAAAAATATATAAAAAATATCAATTATTTTTTTATCATATAGTTATTATGCCTCTAGGTGCATATATTAAAAATAACAAAAACTATAAATCAAAAAAATAAATTGTGTTAAACAAAGTATAAAAAAAAATATAAATATCTTTTACCCAGTATGATGGTCACCATGGTAGTGTACAGTCCTTACAGAACCATCGGGTTGGTGGAGAGAGTAGTATCCCTTCACGTGGTCTCCATCTCGGCTCTCATGCTGAGACTTGATGTCACCAGTGTGGTGATCATTTACTTTGTACTCGAAATGGTACTTGGGATGCGTCTAAAAATATTTTGTAAACACATAAAGTCCATTAATATTTATAACCATAAATTAATTGGATAGTTGTTTAATTTTAACCATGTTCAAAAATTTGTAAAATAAAAAATATAAAATTATAAAATAATTATAAATTATAAAAAAATATTAGCTGAAATAAAAAAAATTATAACTTACATGGTAATCAATATGGTGACCATGACCATGTCCATGCACGTGTACAATCTTAGGATGACCATCATGTTTCGAAAAGTGTTGTGATGAATATGCCACGTGACAGTTAGCTACGGCCACGATGGCAAAAGTGACAAGACATAAAACCTGAAAAGTGATTGAAAACCGGAAGTATAATAAATATCCAACCGATACTTCCGAACGTAATATTATGGATTCGAATCCTCAATATATTTAAAAAAATATTTATGGTATCTGTGGTAAAAATAAAAAAATAAATCAGCTTCACGCTGTATCCCGCATACAGCAGGATAGGTAGAGGGAACCTAGTGGTAAGACACTCCGTTCCCCACTTTCCGCCGATATCTGGAGGTATTGCATGTTGAGTGGCAGAACTCAACGCCGCGTTTTTGAAATAAATATATATCATTTTTTTAAATAAGTCACATGTTTTATGGGTATCTGTGGTGTGACAAATAAAAATCCCGCTCTAGATACCACCATCGGATTGACTGACTTATGTTTAGATTAGATTCTTGTATAAATCTTTAAATTTTTGAACAAAAATGTATTAAAAATAAAAAATTATAATAATCAATTACCTTGAAGTACATGTTTGTGAATATGCAAAATACTTCTTGGTTCTAACAAATATGTGAGCTGAATGATACTATGGAACATAATTTCGTGTCTTTTATATTAATAAATGCAAGGGTAACGTAAATTTGTTTCAATATACGCAATTCTTATACATACTTCAGTAAACTGCAATGTATTAGCAAATGTTTCCTAACGCCGGCACGTAAATGACATTGCTATAACTTTGATCTCCATGAAATTTGAGAGACTGTTCTGTAAAAAAGTAGTGATTTTTTTTCTTCTTTATATTTTGTTCGTAGTGAAATCGGTACCGATATAGTGATTTTATTTTCTGTTTTTAGCTTATTGTTCCAATTGGTGTCAACGATACCGCCTAATGAGCTAAGGTAATATATGAAATATTTAGCAGTATATATTGCATTTTTTTACTTATATGCTGCGTGAGTCGAATTTGAGGGTCCAAAAACGATTTAAGGAATATTTTCATTTATAACATGTCATTAAACTATATAAAAAATAGGAATCCACCGTAAAAATATCCATAATGACAATGCGATGGAATATTATATTTTTTAAATTAATTTGACTTGCGATATTATATATACTCGTGTCATGCTTGTGGAATGGTTAACCATCATCATTCACTATATGATAATCTCGTAAAAAAATTTCAATGATTAGTTAGTCGCATTAAGAGCGAAAAGTCACGACGAATATCTTAAGACGTAACCTATCACCTTTGTACAAATCGCGGGCAGTATCTGTACTAGCTTTTCGAAGAGCTTTAAGCTCAGGTGGTATTAGTTAGAATTGAAAATGGTGGAATTATTTCTTTATTATATCATAATGACGCCTATATTTTAAGATAGTCTTTTCTTTGTTATTGGGAGTCGTTTTGAAGTATATGACATAAATGTATAAGCTGATCCCACTTCACAATGAGAATGAAGCCGCTGACAAAAGCTAGTGTATAGTGAAATTAATATTATAATAATATTAATAAAATTAGGTACTCCAACTTTAAAAATAATATATTATAAAAAAATCATTTGAAAATGGTGAAACAATATTGTATCAGAATCCGAGTTTTTTTTTTAAAGAATTTATGCCCATATACATCACTATCAGCCATCTTTAAGTTATAACGGCCTAATCCGCAATAAAAGCAATAAAACAAATATTATTAAATTAATGATGCTCGAAAATACTTCGACCAAGTGACCGTGACCGTGACCTGCCTGGCCTGCAATGAAGTTGCGTTGGACAACCTAGTTTAGATCGGGTAAAAATATATTTTTTGCGCTCTTTATAAATCATTAACCATTCATCTATTCAAATAAGTAGTTGTTATTTTGCAACTGTTTGTTCTTATTAAATAACTTAACTGTTTCAATGTTTTTGTTGAAAATAGCTATCGGGCACAACAATTTATTTAAAGAAAAATTTAATTATTTCTTATAGTTTAGGTGTTAAGTCAGGTGTGCCTGTTTTTAAAATCAAATATGGCCTACATCTTAGCACATCGGCAACTGGCCTAATACATCAAATAAGTTTTATCCAAATCCGTACGGTATTTCCGAAAATGTACGTATTTATTACCAATTTTTTTACTGTCAACTTTTACTATATTATAGTATAGATATATATGCATTAATATAAAAAATAACATTAAAAAAATATTATTTGCAAAGTTTTGAAATTGGGGAAATTATTAATAATAACCACATATTAAAGTGAAGAATTTGATATATTCATAAAAAAGGTATAAAAACAATATATCTGTAATGTTTTGGTATTTCTACATTTGGTTATAAGCTCAGTGATGATGGGGGACGACATGGTGTGTTCCGAATTTCACATTGGCGTGGAAACTGCAAAACAAAAAAAAAATATTAAAATTATTAAAGGGGCAAACCATAATTATTGCACTTTATTCTATTTTTAAGTGGAACAAATCTCTGTCCAGATATTGCAGGAAAACCAAAACATAAACTAATATAGCGCTATAGTGGACTACTAAGGAATTGTTGCTCAGGAGAATATGACATTAAGAACCATATTGTACGTACAGTCTAATAGTCTATAGGTAATGTGCACGTTTATACTTAGAACTCAAATATAACTAATAATAGTTAAACTTAAATAATAACTATCGTCTTTTGGAAATACCCCATAAATTGATATAATATAAAAAAAATAAAATAAATATTAAAATATATAAAAATAAAAAATAAATAAATATAAGAATAAATATAAAAAAATATTAAATACAGTTAAATTAAAATTCACCAAGTTAATAGTAATATTAAATCAATGTTTAAATAATTAAAGTACCAATATAAATGAAACTGAATTATTCCTACGAGTTAAAACTTTATAAGAAATTGAAAATATAAAATAAATTAATATTATATCAAATTTATGACATTATTTTAAATTTATGTACTAATAATATTTGTGTAATCTTAATTTTTGTACATAAATAATCAATATGTTTACCCGGTGTGGTCGTCACTTTCGTAGTGTACTTCGCGCTCAGAGCCATCAGGCTGGTGGAGAGAGTAGTACCCCTTCACTACGTCACCGTCGCGACTCTCGTGCTGGGACTTGATGTCGCCAGTGTGAGGGTCTTCTACTTTGTAAGCAAAATCATATTTCGGGTACGCCTATGGAAAAATTAACAATAAATAATTAATGATAATTATGTTCTACAGTTTTATTTAATCTTATGCTTTCTATTTTAATCTTATGCTTTTTATTTTATTTTACTTTACTTTTTTTCTTCAATATCCGTTTTTAGTAATTAAAATTATTTCATTTTTGGAGAGTAAACTAAAGAATGGTCTGTTGACAAGTTATGCATTATAGTAAAAATGAAAGGATAATTTTTTATTTTCCTTTTTCCAAAAAAACATGATGATAATAATAACATGCAAATTTAACCTTATTATTTTTTATCTATTAATATATATTTGAATTTATTTCAAAATTTAAATTCTAAAGGAACATTTATAAGAATTTTTATAGTTTTTAAAATGCAATAGTTTTAAGAAATATAATATTTACATAATAATCAACTTCGTGGCCATGGCCATGCTTGTCTTCATGTCCGTGTCCATGTCCTACATGCACTACNTTATAGTTAAGAACTAGTTTTAATAATAATTGTATTTTATTTTAATAAAATAGTTTTTAAATACAAAGTTTAAGATATTTTTACTCGTGCATGAAAAACATGCGTGTGTTCTAATGTACGTACGTACGTTAATAGTTCAACTTCTATGGCGTAACAAGATAAAAGTCTTTTTCAGAAAATTATCTTTTGCATTATCTTATCTTATGTTTGTAGAAAAAATGTCAATAATAATAAAAAAAAAAGTATTTAACACAGTGAAAGAAAGTAAGTTAAATTTAGTTAAATAATTTTATTTTAAATATCATAATTTGTAAAAACTAAAATATTAGCTAGCTAATTTCATGACATCGGTTTTTGGTAAATATAAACTCATCATTTTTCGTTTTCCCTAACGAACCAAAAGAATTATAACTTCAAAAAAAAACCCTAATTTATTCCTTAAACGGTAGAATTTGATCGTGTCGGTGATTACAAAGCAAAGATTATTACTGCGTCAATTTGCACACTAAAATACTGCATTTACAATTAACTCCTGAATCCTATGAGTGGTTATTAATTAAATAATTGAGGATTTGCTGTTTTTATTCACACTTAAGGAGTTTAGACTAGGCTTCGATAACATACTTATGTCATAAATATTATACAAATTTTACATACACATTTTACTTTACATACAAATTTTAAATACACCGAGGCCAGGTTCATGGCGCAGCGGCACAAACCTGTGACTGTGAAGCGACAGTTTTGGGTTCGATTCCCACTTGAGGAAATGATATTAATTATATATATATTAATTTAATATTTTCATTTCCTCGCTCTGGTAAGTTCAGCCACTCAACACGTAACGCCTTCAGAATTTACTCGGAAGTGTCTTAATGGCAACGAAGTCTCTCAATAATAGATTCCCAGGTTATTTTTGCCTACCCTGCTATGTGCGGGATACAGCGTGAAGTTAAAAAAAATATCCATTGCAGTGATGTCTAGTGTGTTTACAATCTACATGGGTGTTCCACCTTTTGCCGAATTCATGAGGCATTGCGTGTTAATTAGCGGAACTTAACGCCGCGTTTTGCTTGTTTACCAGAGCGATTAATTAATTACGTTTTTTTATATATACATAATATTATAAGAAGGATACATAATATTATAAGCGCATTAAACAAGGCGCTTACGTGTCTGTTGAGTTTAGAAATCTCATAAAGCAATTAATATTCTATTTTAGAATATTACGAGTTAATTGGTAATTATTTTTAAACTGTTCTAATCTATATAACCAGTCGTACCGATGTTCAATTGTTCGATGTACTTTCGATACGAGTGCAATAGCAAGTACTTTCTTTTTGGTGAGACTGGTTTCATCAGATAAGCGTATCCTATTTGGAAATATCGTTAGAATTATAAGTGTAGAGATGATATTAAAAATTGAGGCCGGAACGGAAACGGAAACTTGGGGCACCGAAGTGTCTTAATGGGAACGGAATATTTTAACACTAGATTTCAAGGTTCCCTCCTCTGCACATCCTAGCAGGATATAGCGTGAGCCTATAAAAATATTGAGAATTAATATGTATTTAATTATGAATATCTTAATGATTATTTTAATAATTACTTCGAGTTTAATAATTATTAAAATTGAATAAAAAACTCTAATAAAACTGCAACACAACGTAATAAGCGGCCTGTTTGCTTTAAAGTATTTCTTTCTTCAAATAATTATTAGACCAAGGCCAAAACTCAATTGTCGCATAATATTATTTGTCAAGCATTCATTCGATTGTTGGTTTTTAAAACTTTTTATACAAGTTACTAGTGATCGGAATGACCTGAATTTTTAAATTTAACATTAAATAATCGCACGCATACCTTATTTTTATATAATTAAATTTACCTACTAAGCGGTACTTTCATTTTTATACCTTTCATAAAAATATCGCTTAAATAAAAATGTACTTCATGAATTTATATACAGCATTTTAAAGGGAACCTGTTGAAAAATTCCGTTCCCACTTTCTACCCAGTTTTTGAGGCATATTGAGTGGTGCGCTTTGTCTACTAGATGGAGAAAATAAAACTTTTTTTAATGCCCTAAATCGACGTCACAACCCTCGTCACGTTTACAGTTAGATCCCGTATGTAAGACTTGGGTTTCCTAATATCATCAATTGTTGAGGTCGTCGTTGTACAGTGGTACAAGCGTATGATTGTATGTAATTGCGTACGATGATTGTAAGTTCGATTCTCACTCGGGGTGAAATTATCTTAATGATTGTAAATTAATTACTAATTATTACTTATTAATAGTTTCATTTCTGCGCTCTCGTAACAAGTCAAAGCACTTAATTCCCGAAAATTCTGAAGCAATCTATCAAATCGACAACACGGACGTTCATAGTGATTTCTTCTGTTGTTATACGATAAAAGGAAACGGCTTGCGTGTTATTGCAGTATTTAAACGATATAATCATAATAATAAAGTGGTCATAAATAAATGATTCCATCGCGCTGCAGTTAAAATGTCCGATTTAACTCGGTATTCGTGGGTTCTGTTTTACTTGAGGTAATATTAATAATACATAACATTATGTTAATTAACTATACATACTTATATATATCTCTTAATAAATGAAATAAAAATTTTAAATATTTTATTGCCCTGAGTGTGATTCGAATCCATAACCTGTCGCGCTTACATTCGCATGTCTGACCTCATACTCGTACACTAGATTTATAATAAATATTAGGATAATATTTTTTAAATCTAAAACGTATTTATTTTAAATCTTGTATAGGAAATAAACATCCTGTAACTTTCGCTTGGCATCGGTACCAAATTATATTCTTTTTAAATTACAGTTTTTATATGAATAATAAATATTCAGGACCGTTACATGCCGTTAAAACAATACCTTAAAAGGGTTCAATAAAAATTGCAATCGCTGTCATTATTATTGCACATTTTTTTATTGCATTGAATTTCTGCAATTATTAAAACAATAAATTAAATTTGACTATGTATATAATAGAATGGAATATTTTTTACATTTATTGACACAAAAAAAACATTAATTCCATAATAAATAGTTAATTAAAATAAACCCTGTATCTTAAAAAATATAAAAATATCTATACTCAACACTTGAAACACTCGAACAAATATTATTTATGAACGAGAAATGCTTTAAGAGCCTGTTAATTACAATTATATAATAACAACTAAAGCATTTTTTATGATTCACTGTATCAATTTAAATGTACTGTTATAATAAATACGGTAATAAAATTTCATATAACACTATGGTAATTTAAAGATGTATTTACAGAGAGTTTCTAAAACGTTAGGTTGAGATGCAACGAAAACTAGATCTATGTTAAATCTGAATACTAATATTAGCTTGGTATGTATGTAGTGGTAGTTTTAGAAACTTCAAATTGACAGAATTCTTTATCGCTATGTTAATTTAGTTTAAAGAATTTAGTTTGGAATACGTTTGTTTGTCTGTGTATATGATTTTAATTTTAATTTGAGAAATATATATTTACCTTGTAATCGTAAATGGAATAAGGTAATTATGATGAACATACATAGGTAATGATGGACAAGGTGCTGAAATTTGAATTTCGTTAATATCTAACACCCAAAGTCTACAGTAGGACGGAAAGCGAACAAAGTGACTTATAACAGTTATTACTAGTTCTTCCTGTGTAATTTTGGAAAATCTTGGAATTTCCTGACAGTTCAGAAAATATAAAAAAGAATAATTTACATAAAAATATGAAATAAGCAAAGTTGTGGCTATTGACTAGTAAATTAAAATTTTTGGTGCTAAAATAATATTCCGCATATTGTTATACTGTTTTTAATTAAATAAAACATATACATATAATTGTTGCGAGTGAAAGGCATTGTTAAAAATTTAATGAACATATTTGAGTATTTTGAATTTTCAGTACTTTTAGTCAGACTGGACTAACAACCTTCACATTGATTACGTAAATTACGTCACACAAAGAGTGCGCGTGCGTTGGGTTACAAATGTGACGCCCCAAGCGGTAAGAGATTGATTCAGTTCTTTCTCGTAACGTCTCCAGTATATATTAAGGTTTTAACCAATGCTAATTCATCAGTTTCACTGCGGAAGTCTCAGAAGAAAGATCAACATGTTAGCTAAAGTGTGTTTTAAAATAATTTCGTGTTAAAATATATATCTTTAATAGCTTTAGAATCTTTAAAAATTAACAACATTGTTTTTGCAGATTTTAATTCTTACTATCGCCGCTACTGCGTGCTACAGCCAGGAACATATTTACAAATACAAGCCTGTCCATCGGGAACAACTGAAGGAGTATAGATATCCATCTGTACATAAAACTTTCAGCCTCGTTAACCAGGAACCAGCACCTATCCATGAAGAAGAAACACATAGCGCTCCGGAGGCACAATTGCACGGACACCATGAATCTGCTGTTTCATCTCAAAGCATAGTTCATTATCAACCATCAGTTCACGAGGAATCGCAGTCGCAAGAATCTTTTGTAGGACACAATGAACCATCAGTAGCTTACAAGCAATATTATCAAGGCCATGACCAAGTAAAACTTCAACAAGGACACCACGCCAAGAACAACATTCAAGCTTTGCATTATCCTGTGGTTTCTCACGAAGCACCTCAAGTCCAATCCCATGATGAAGCTCACTACATCCGCGTCCCAGCCCACAACTATCACTACGCCCAAGAATCTGAACATCACGCACCCGCACATCATGAAGCACCCGCACATCACGAGCAACACCATAAAATAGAATCCCATTCCCACGATGAGCCTATCGACTATTATGTAAGTTTATTCATGTTAATTTATTAAGTTTACGCATTTCCGGAACTCATTTTACATCGACTTTCCATTCGCTTCTTCATTTAGAATCTATGCATTTTAATATTATATAATAGTGTCAAACTGTGTTTATTTATTCTAACCTTAATATTTCAATATAACATTTCCCAAAATTACATTTACAGGCTTATCCCAAATACCAGTATGAATACAAAGTTGAAGATCCCCACACCGGAGACAACAAGTTCCAGCATGAGGTCCGCGATGGTGACAGCGTAAAGGGAGTTTACTCTCTTCACGAAGCTGATGGCTCCGTGAGAACCGTTGAATACAGCTCGGACAAACACCACGGGTAAACAGCATTATTTATTATTATTTTCTATTTGTAAACTTAGATACACTTAACTGTTTTAAGATGTTAACAATATCAATTTAACAAGTTTAAATATAACAATATAGAGAAGCTATTGGAAATATACATATATTAAATATCATTAAATCCATGCTGAGGCAGTCGTAACGCAGGCGCACAATCGTGTGACTGTAACGCAACGGGTTCGATTCGCACTCGGGGGAATGAATTATTATTTATTAATATTTTCATTTTCTTTGTTTTGGTAGCAAAACAAAAGTGTTGAATTTTGCCAACTAACACGCGATACCTCAAATATTTGGCAGAAAGTGGAGAACGGAGTGTCTTAACACTAGATTCCCTTTGTCTACTATTAAAATCATTCAATATTAAAATATAAAAAAAAAATATTACCATTATATTTATTTTTATTTTCCAGATTCAACGCTGTTGTAAAGCACTCAGCCCCTGGTCAACATGTCCATATTGAGAGTCATCATGAAAATTAATTTAATTGTTACTTATGGAAGACTGGCGAAGCCTAAATTATTTTTATTGTTATAAATATTGTTGTTTGTTACTAAATGTGTAATTTAAAAATGTTGCTATTACTATTATTATAATGCTTATTTAATTCTCAATTATGTTTTACTTTAATCTCAACCAAAAAAAGTCAAAAAAAGTGGTTTTTAAATAGATATCAACACAATGCATATCTAATTTGTAGTAAGTAGTAATAATTCTCTTTTCTCATATAGTCAATATTTTTAAATATTTCTCAGGTCTTACGGAAGAGGACTTATTCACATTGTGTTGTCATTACCCTCTTTTTATTACTAATTGTTAATAGCTAAAGAAAACAAAGAATTAAAATAGCCTTTGAAGTTTTCTATATAATATACATAGTACATTGTTTAATATAAACAAGTAGAAGCTGTCATGGCATACTGCACTAGACACACACATGGCACTCTGCTAGACGTGACGGTTGTCGGTTCGATTCCCAAAGCTGGGCTCGTTGAGTTTAACCAATCAACACGTATTGTCTCAAGAAGTCGGCGGAAATTGGGGAACCTGTTCTAACGGGGAATGGAGTCTCAAAGCAGAAGGTTCCCAATATACAGCATGAAGCTAGAAAATATAGCGGACGACAATTTGTTACATGTTGTTTTCTAGTGAAATTATATGTTTATAGCAATAGAATATGCTAAATATCAGTTTTGTATTCAAATCACTTGGAATTAAATAAAGGCATTTAGACACGGACAGTTTAGCGGGAGTCGTGTAAAAATAGTAGTTTATTTTAAAGACAGTGAAAGGACTAGACGGAAGACACCATTTATTTGAGGTTAGCGAACTCTTAAGATTGTATCATAAATGAAAGAATTGGCTGACGCATTGTTTCTTTGCATTTACATGTTTTCATTACAGACAATCAGATAATACGTACAAAATTTTATACTTAGATTCTTTAGAACATAACTAAATATATTGATAAAATAAAATATATTAATATTTGAGAATAATATACATTGTTGATTTAAAGATTTGACAGTTTATCTTTTTGAAAGTAATATTAAAAGATATCAAAACTGATTTATTTTATTTACTAACAAAATTCTGCTATTCAACAAGAATGTTGAAAAAATGTTGAATGGAAGTGTCCTAATGAAAATGAAGTGTCTCAATATCAGGTTCCCAGGTTCCATCTGCCTACCCTGTAGGCGAGTACATCTCTTATCAAGGCACCCCGCTTGCCGCCCTAATTCGATGGATATTGGGCTGCGAAGTTCAACGCCACATTTTATTTTATCCAAGCGAGAAAATGTAAATAATTTATTGTCTTAAATGGTCCACAACCATCGTGCTCACAGACACTTACACCATTAAGCCATGATCACCTCCTGGTTAAAATATTCTAACAACGGTTAAATATTATCCGTACATCTAGATATGTCTTATGTTGAGGCCAGTCGTGGTGCAGGGGCTCAAAGTGTGACTATAACACTGACTGGTTGTGGGTTCGATCCCCACTCGAGGAGATGAAATAGTTATTTTAAAGTAATATTTCCATTTTTATAGTAGAGTTAGAAGTAAATTGCCTCGAGGCGAAGCGCGGCGTTTAGTTCTGCCACTCAACACGCAATGTCTCCAGAATTCGACGAAAATTGCGGAAGGGAATATTAGGTTCCCTCTGTCTACCCCGCTAAGTGAAAACTTATGAATATCAAGAAAATATTTATACATTATGTATGCGTGAGATAAAACTATTCTGAAAGTGTAAGTTTCGTTATCTTAATTTATTTATATGCGTATTACATATAATCCTTGTTACATCTAAGACCGTCATGGCACAGAAGCACAAGGTTGTGACTGTAACGCGACGGTCGTGAGTTCAAACCCCACTCGAGGAAATAGAATTTAAAGAAATTACATCTAATTATGATACTATCATATTATTATAAACTTCTTTTTAAATTTGAAAGGGGCCTTGAAACAAAATATAAAAACGAAAGTTCTATTCAATACACAATATTATATTTAATCGATACACAAAAATTGGAACACATATTAAAAGACTAGACTCATCAATAGCTTGATTGATGGGTATACGAATACATATATATTATGATAACTTTCTATTAGGAACATTGTTTAATTCTTAATGATGTGCTAGTACGTAGTGGGGGGCTTGGTGCTGGGGCTGGACGTGTTGAGAGTGGCCGGAACGCTCTACTTGAGCATTGAATCTGAAAATAATATTTGTGAATTAAGCATTTGCTAATCATAGAAATATTTTATTTCTTTTCTTTTATAATAATAGAAATTTCTTATATGTATTTAAAATGGCTAAAGTATCATTTAAAAAAATAATAAATCGCTAGATAATAGTTTTTTTGATATAATTATATTACTAAGATATAAATAAAATATTTTTAATCTGCATGCAAGTCTCCTTACCCACTGTGTCCATCAACGTTGTAGTGAACGGTGCGGATGGTACCGTCAGCCTCATGAAGGCTGTATGAGCCGGACACGTGGTCACCATCACGAGCTTCGTGCTGAGACTTGATGTCACCAGTATGGTGGTCGGCTACATTGTACGCGAACTCATATTTGGGGTGAGCCTACAAATTGTGTTTTATAGAGTATTTGTCAAATATGAAGCTATGATGAAGGCATGTAGAATTATTAAATTCTTTTGAAATAAAATGTATTGACATGTTTAAAAAGTAAATTGTTATATAGAAAGCTGTAATATCATGTAACACAAAGCTCCAAATCCAAAAAAAAAAAATAAAAAAATAAAGTTATCTCAACTTACATGGTAGTCTTGATGTCCGTGTCCAGATTCATATTGGTTATAGTGAATGGGAGAAGCGTGCTGGACTACAGGAGAAACGTGTTGGAGGGAAATTATAGGAGATGCGTGATGTGAGATGGCAGCAGACTGAAGACTTCCGTGGCTAGCAATAGGAATGGCATGGTGGACGATAGGAGCCTGATGGTAGGAAGAGGGAATAGCTTGAGTCAATTGGCCTTGGTATCCATGATTTTGGGAGATGTCATGACGAATGATAGATTGGGAGGACGTGGCATGACCACTTAAATGTTGCTGGGCACTTGCTGCCACTAGCAAAGCTGATACGGTGACGATCTGAAAATATAATACGATCTCTTAATAACATTGTAAAATAGGGCTCAATTGTAGTAATTAATTAAACAAAAATTGTAGTAATTAAATAATTAATAAGACAAAATTAATCCTTAAGTAAATAACTTACTTTAGAGATCATGGTTGCTCTGTATGTGTTTATTGTGAACTTCGCAAGCGAATGATAATTATTTTTTCAAAAATGGAGCTTTTATACTCAAATCCCTCGGTAATTTTGTAAAGGATTCATAAATGTAAAACGAGTTTTAACATTACACCTTATGTAAAGTATTGAAAATCGCTTTATCAGTTAATAATGTCAGCCGTACCTTTAGAGCAATGAAAGTACTTTCGACTATTAAAAATATTTAATGCTTTTATTGTTAAAGTAATTTATTTATTTTTATTAGTTTTGGTTAATGTTCAAAAGTTAACAAAGTAATAAATAAAAAGTGTGCGACATTAGTCCCTCAGAGATCTTAGTCAAGTTAACCATAAAAGAGTAGAAAGCCGTAAGATTTTTTCCAGAAGATTTATTTGAATATAGGTATTATAATTATTTTTCCTCTACTTTATTTTCATTTAAATGCGCTTTTGTATCTGAGACAGACAGATTGATATAATTGTCTTAAATTTGAGTTATTTGTTTATTAAATTTATATGATTTTATATTTAGATATTTAAAATTTTAAGGTTTATATTGTGCCTAGCCTTATATTCAGCATTTTCCAAACTTAAATTAAAAACTGAGCAGTACATTTATTCCTGCTTAGCAAGGTAGAAGTTTAGTACTTAGTATAAGAAGATCTGTTTCATACTCTCTTCCACTTTCACTTTCACTCTTTTTCGGGACATTGGGCGTTAAGTGACGAAATTCAACTCTGTGTTTTGTTTTCTAGAGCGACAAATAATTTAAATATAACCGTTCTTTATAGTGGTGCTCGAACCTATCATCTCTTGTACAGCCAGACGCTATCACACTGCGCTACGATGGCCTCTTACTTTTATTGAAGAGTGCAAAATTACTTGCTTTGCTTTAAAACATAGAAATTATATTAGCATGTTTAAAACGAAATATGTTACATAATTTAATTTTATATATAGACTCGAATTTACTTATACTATATATATATATATATATATATATGCTATATTTGTACTTCCTTCCACGCATTACGCAACTGTGGCCTACCTGCGGCAGTGTTTCCAGGTTGATACGACATCTATCTTCTCTTAAAGGCGGGCAACGCACTTGCAGCTCCTATAGTGTTACATGGATAGGGAATGATAGATGAGTTAAGAAAATACATGATAAAAAAAATACGCAAAGAACAACCTATTTCCTCTGTATTATTTTATATTTTGGAATAAAATTGCTTAAAAATACACCAGTACAATGTACTTTTAAGTATGTCATGTTATTGTTTTAAGTACAGTACAGTAGCATAATGTAAGTTTAACATAGCTTATTTAATTATTTATAAGGAAGAATAACGTATAAACCAATAACTTCCTTGCTTTGCTACTCATACTGATGATCCCATATTGATGGATTGGCGAATAGCTTAACTTAGCTCAGCAGCTTTTGCGGTCAAAAAAATTACATCGTTAACTGACACTTCAGCTACTTATGTCCTATGGGATTTTACTTTGGGGTAATGCAGCCAATAAATATAGATGTTCAACAAATATTTGTCCTGCAAAAGTGAGCTATTCGTGCAATCTGTAACTTAGGCCCTAAAGACAGTCATTAAAATTCATCATGGCGACAAACAGCCATATTGTGAAATTGTAAAAAATACGATGTCCTACGTTAAGTCCAAGTTCCACTCGTCATTTTACATTTTAAGTAACTGTGTAAGAGATATAACGATTTATATTTTCATTCTCATAACAGATATACTCGTACGTTAGTCTGCCCTTATTACGCAAGGATAGTAGCAGTTATAGCCTACTGCCAGTATACTGTGAGTGTGGATGGTACGGGTTCAAATCCACACGATATTAATTCCGTGAAGCAAATAATAACAATAGAAGCATTACTAACAAAAAAGTGTAAAATAAACTAAAACTATAAAACAAAAAAAATAAATAAAAATAAAACTATAATTCAAAAAACTATAGTACAACAATTACAAAAAAAACTAAAATCTCAACTGCATAAAATTAAAAAGAAAACAACTAGCCCAATATTTCTTTAGGATCAGTCGGGACCTATTATAAGTTGTACCCATATTATTAGTGCCGAGACATAAATGTTAAGACTTAATGAAATTTATGCCTATACGAGTAGAATAGTCGTGAAATAACTATATTTATGCACACAGACTATAATTTATATGTAAGCTTCTGCGACGTATTTATGTATACGGCTTTATGTATTCTGACATAGGTTAGGCTGAGTAGAAGCTAGGCTAATATTATTTTCATTTGCCCGCTCTGTTAGACATGGCGCGGTGTTAAGCTCCGCCACTCAACTCGTGAAATAACTTTAAATTGTATAAAGAAACGGGTATTAACAAAAGAATACCAAAATACATAAGACTAGATTTTATTTTAAAATTTAAAACAATTGTTTTTTTTTATTTTACTACTCTACACTTAATATAATTAAAAAAAATCTTAATGGTGTGAAAGAACATAATGTGGTTCAACATGATGGGCAGGCTGTACGTGGGCTGATGGGGCAGAGTTGTGTACTTGAGCGTTGAATCTGAAAGAGATCACATAATATTTGTTATTAAATGTATAGAATTACAATTTTATTCAGTTTGCCTTAATATAAGTATATACCCAATTACATAGTATATAAATATATAACATCAACTGTGAGGCCAGTCCTAGTTATATGCGGCTGGATGTGGGTTCGATTCCCAATCGAAGAAATTAAATATATAATACTTTAATTTCTTTGCTCTTTCGGAAAGCTGGTATTTAGTTCCACGACGTAATCCAGAGTTTAGAGGAAAATAGGAAAAAGGAGTGATTTAGCAACTCTTTCCCTTTGCCTACCCTGCTGAGTGCGGGATACAGCGTGAAGTTAAGAATAAAATTAAAATTAGAACATATTTGTTCTTATTTGTATGAACTTTTGTTATAAAATAAAATAATATTTACCCGCTGTGCTTGTCAGCAATATAATGTACAGTGCGTACTGAACCATCGGGTTGGTGCAGGCTGTAGTACCCATTTACATGGTCACCATCACGAGCCTCTTGTTGAGATTTGATATCGCCAGTGTGATGATCCTCTACGCTGTATTTGAACTCATATTTAGGGTGTGCCTGTGAGATAAAAAAATATTAGTAAATAATAACTTATGAGCTAAGAATTTTAAATAGGTAATTTTTTATATAGAGAAAAAGAATTTCTTACGTAATATTCTTGGTGGTCGTGGGATCCCTCGTTGTGGTAATTGTTGGAAAGTTTTAGGATAGGTGGAATGTGTTGTACAATAGGTGAGGCGTGTTGAATAGATTGAACTGTGTAATGTTGGATAGGAGCAACGTTTTGTACTACTGGAACAGCACGGTACACAGATCCACTGTTGTGAACAGAGGGTGCATGATGAAGTATTGGTTGCACTTGATGGATAGATCCAGAGTGGTGTACTGGTGCAACATGCTGGATTTTGACTAATTGATGCACTGGCGCGACCTGATGACTATTTGATTGTATGTTGTTATATCCGTGTTGGTTATGTGAAACGTCGTGAAGAATAAAAGATTGCGAGGATATAGCAGGCCCATGTGATTCATGTTGAGCATTTACTGCTAAAAGTGCAGTAGAAAGTAAGAGAATCTGAAAAATAATATTAAATTATAGTAATAAAATTATAAAATAGTTAATTGATGTCCTAGAATAGTTGTACTATAAGATAAACATATTATATCAACAAATATATTTTAATTTATTTTTATTAATAAATTAAAATATACGATTCTAGTAACTTACTTTAGAGATCATTTTGAATGTTTATGATTGTAAAGATTGCAGGCAAATGATAATTTTTGTATTTGGTATATGCTTTTTATATTCTGTTTAAGATCTCGTTTTGGAGTGACAACTTAATAAGTAATATATAAATTTGGTAATAAGTAGAGTAAAAATCCGGTTGGGTGATTGTCTTGTAGCTTTATAGCTGAAGGGCCTTTAAATTTTGAAGTAAAAGTTGATTATATTAAAATAAAACACAAAAAGTAAATGAGAAAGGTATATTACATAATATAAGCAAAATCTGGAGCCTTCGTCAAGCACCCATAAGGCATTGTCTAACGTTTCATAAAATGTATACTCCTAACTAAGTAAGAAAACGGAGAAAGACTTACAAACTAAAAGAAATTATAATACAAAAGTTAGCACCCATCAAAAACAGGTACTGGTTGTGAAGTCTTGGGCCGTCGTCCCATATTAGATACACCTTATGAAACGCTGTGCCTATAAGCCATCCGTTGTACCATTACCAGGAAGCATTCAGTAACATGTTCGCATTCTGTCTTATCCTAAGAAAATAAAGATAATAAATATGTCGTTTTCAAGTGTTTAGCCATGGAGAAGAGAGCCATGGAGGAGGGAGCCGTGACCGAGAGGAGCAGCGGCGATGACGGGAGCATGGGCAACGGCTGCAACGGCAGGATGAGCAGCGTGGCCTTGTCTGCTCACTACAGCGTTGAAACTGAAATAAACAAATTATTTTGAAATATAAATAGATCTATATTCTACAGTACATCTATATTATAAAAAATGTTTTAATTTGTTAGTTTTACAAGAATAAACTTTCATATATTTTATCTCGTAGCTTTTACTTGAATTTATCTTAGTGAAAAATATATGATGTAAAAATTTCCTCGACAGATCATCGAATCCACTACAATACCGCACCGTCAGGCCTTGTCAACCACGCGATAAAGGCGTATAGTTATGAATCATTATCAATTATATAATTTATATATGTATAATTATATGAATCGCTCAGTGTTAAAAAATAATTTGCACCGTAAATATTTTTTTTTTTTAAATCTCCTAATAATAGAATATATTAACATCTTATTCTCCTCGGTACGATTATATTAACCTTATACTAGTATTGATAATTTTTATATACTGGTAGAAATATATAATAAGAATTGCTTACCCATTGTGATCGTCAGCAGAGTAGTTTACAGTACGGATGGTGCCGTCGGGTTCGACGAGGGAGTATTGTCCCTTTACAACATCGCCATCGCGAGCTTCCCATTGGCTCTTTTGATCGCCGGTGTGGCCGTCAGTGACACCGTAGTTGAATTGGTAGCGGGGGTGGGCCTGAAATGTTAAAACATCATTGTTAGATATAGTTAAAATTTTTAATATTATATTACTTTGGTACTTAATCTAACGAATAGCGGGATAGGCAGAAGGAACCTGAGAACTTAGTGTTAAGATATTCCATTGCCCAAAAAACACTTCCATTCCACCGAGTTCTTGAGGCATTGCGTGGTAAACTCAACGCCACGCTTTACCTCGTTACCAGAGCGAGGAAATCAAAATATTAAATATTTCATTTCCTCGAGTGGGAATCGAACCCACAACTTGTCGCGTCTAAAGTCGCACTCCTGCGCCACGACTGGCTTCATACTATCAGTCAATTCTGTTTATTAAATATTCAAGTAGTTCAAGCGGACGAAGCCGCGGGTGGGCCGCTAGTTCATTCCTATAATAGTCATAGGAATGCCGATTTTGAATATTAGTACGGGTTCAAAAGCTGCTGGTTTGTGTAATATTGTTTTTGTATAATATTATAATTATATACAGTACACGTTGCCATTCTTTTTAACTTAGCTGAACACGCTTTTACATTTCTAGATATATAGTGTAATGTATATATTAATTTGAATATTACTTACATAAACCTCAACAGGGGCAACGGCGTGGGCCACAGGCGCGTGCAGCACGGGCGCGTGTGAGACGATGGCACCGTGACCTAATAAAAGAAAATATTATATATTTATAGTGTTTCTAGCCAATATTTACAGTTTACCTTTATTATGAAAATAACCAAAAAGCATTTTATACTCGTGTACTTGTTGCCTCATTATTTGAAATTCTTAGCTTTAAATAAATGTACAATACAAATTTTAAATTTTGAACTTACGATTGAAAATAATAATTATTTTTTATATAATAAGAAAGTGCAATTATAGACTCTCCTTTCAAAAGTCATCAATAAGTCTTATACTACCTAGTCCCAATCCATATCCAGGAGCAGCCAATGCAGGGGCGACAGCATGAGCGGCAATGGCAGGTGCAGGATGTCCAAGAACTATACTTTGAGATGAGATAGCTCCGTGAGGGCTCGCGATGAGTCCTCCCTGTGCCACAACCAGGAGCGCGCATGCGACGATTGCCTAAAAAAAGATAAGGGATTATATTATAATAAGATAGAAAAAAGGTAATTAAATATTTTTATAGAAAAATATACAATATTTGGTATTTTAAGTTTTATTATAATAATAAATAATATATGATATTACCTTTGCGAACATTTTCTTAAGTTATTATTAGTTCGGGCGGTGGTTCCTTAAGCTCTAGATCTGATGTGTGCTTAAAACTAAGATACTTGGCGTTTATATAGGGACTACTAATACTATGCCCTATAGGTAGAACTAAGGTCCCGCCTGCGGTGTCGCAGCCATACAAAACTATGTGAGTATGTACGAGTATGTATGTATGTATAAAGGGCGCTGCCCGCAATAATCTAGATAGTGAGAAAAGTATGGATAAGCCGAACAATATTTCCTTTTAAGAGCTTATGAAAGACAATAGCACAATTTACTTAATCTATCATATCTATATCTATCTATCTATCTTCATATTGGAAGTTTGTAAGCACGTTCTATAATGAGTATTGAGGGAATGGTTGAAAAATAGGACTAGAGCCTCCATTCCTGTTTTTTTGCATTGTTGAAAAAATATGACTATTGTTTCTAATATATTATTTTATGTATTGGGTATGTCCATAGTATATATTTACAGCGGCGCTAAACAGCTTAAGAATTGGTTTAAGAACCATAAATTTTATACACTTATGAGTATATAACACAAAATAAATTAAATTTTATAAAGTACAGTTCTAAAGATAATTTATTCCTTTCAAAAATAAATATTTTTTATCATAAAGTTAAATATCTACTTTTAACAATTTTTTTTTATCAGAATTCAAACTGAAACGAAAAAAGCTTTACGCTATAACCCACTTATAGCAAGCCAAAGGAACTTAGTGTTAAGACACTCCGAATCCCATGCTTTGCTGCATTTCTGCTTAATTGTACAAACATCGTATTGTTATCTGAGCGAGTAAATGAAAACAATTCATTCCTCTACATATATTGCGCAATTTTTTTTTTTCATATTTCCATTTTCCAAGACCTGGTGTTGGTAATGAGAATATAATCTACGTTGAAAACTCAATTGCTTGTGTAATGGAGAATATTTATATGAAATTGAAAACTCACTCACTCGTTAATCACGAAAACTCCACACCCATTTGACCTATGGACATGATACTTAGCATGAAGGCATTGATTATGGATAAAGCGTGTTAGATAAGCGGGTTTTACGTAACCCGAGATGGGTTGCGTAAACCCGAAAAGGGTTTAAGAGGCAATAAAAACGGAAATTTTTATTTTATATTTATTTTTTATGAGAAAATCAAGTAAAGTTTCCTTTCTACTTTTTCTTTCTTTTAAAGTTTAAAAGAATAGTTTTGTTGTCAATCATTACAATGTATAAAATAGAAAAATTAATTTTTCTGTACATAAAATATGTATTCACTTACTAAAAATTATGTATAAAATATATAAGTGGTTTTCTAAGCTAAGGTTATCGTAGCGTAGTAGGCCGGGGCCTGACGCGATTGTAGTGGGTGCGATGTCCATAAAGGGGAATGATTATAGTAAAATTATATATTTTATTTACTTGCTCTACGACGACGACGACGAGCGGTAGGTATTTAGCAAGCAATGTCTTGAAGATAGGTGAAAAATCTGTTCAAATCCTTGATTATTTAGAGTAATAAACTTATTTTTTGTTTTCTAACGTTGTAATTATGTAGTTAAATAACAACTTACGTTTAATTTTCTTCGTAAAAAATTATAAATTCTATTAGTACTATAAATATAAGTTTACGCAAGCGGATTTGTGTGGATCTGCTAGTTTAAATATAAACACATGTGTGAGAAGCAAACTAATTACTATTCAATGTAGGTAATGGAGGCCCCCGTGGTGCAGGGGCTTAAACGTGTGACAGTAAATGCGTCAGGTTGTAGATTCGATTCCCACTTCAGAAAGTAAAATATTTAATATTTTAATTTCATAGAATATTTTCGGCAGCGGAGTGTCTAAACACCATTCTAGTGTCAGCCTTTGCTTACCCTGCTACATGGTCCTCAATTGCAACATAGCGGTGTCGTTGTATAAACAACCAATTTACATTTATATAAATTAGAAGCACTTTTCCACTGACGTATACCAAAATTTATTTGAATACAAAAAATATATATTAATTTCGATTTGATTGCAATAGTATTTTTAGTCGATTGTATATTGCTATACACTAAAACTTTTCATATTAATGTTATACTCAATAGTAGGTCATGAATTCTTTCTATATATAAATGGCCAAATGTAACAAAGATTTGTGATCCAGCTCGACATATCGACGGGCGGATTAGTCCGCTAGTATTAGATAAAAATGTAAAATATGACTTCTTATGTTGATATGTACGTACACGTACAGGTATACTTAAACAACAACCTTATTAAGACATCAAAGTAATTTCAATTATTTTATCATTGAATTATATTTTCGTATGGAAAAAACACTATATGAAATGCCAAAGATAGCACAGAATTATAAACTTAAACTTACATATAAACATGATTTTATACATAAAAGATACCAATAATAGAATACTCAAACACAATAAAAATAAAGCACGGCGTTAAGTTCCGCAACACGTAATTTTTCGAAAATGAGAAAATAATAGATATAATAGTGTCTTGACGCTAGGTACACTACCTATCTGACAGACAGAAGAAGAATTAAATTATGGTTGTATTAAAAATTATAATTTGGCACGTTTCGAATTAAACCTACCTCTCGTACTATTAAGAAGGATATACAAACACTAAAATCAGTTATGTCAAAAGATAAACTGGATTACGTGCTTTGGAAATCAAATTTACACTTTCATCTTATTAACATGTACTATTAGATATAGAGCGTTTTCTATTTTATTCGTGGGTGATTCCTATAATACTAAGTAGAAAAGTTGTAAGAAACCAATAAAACTTCAAATTTTAAACAATGTAAGACATTATAGTACCATTATCGAATAATTTTTTATCTTAAAATATAACAATCACATTAATTTAATAATTATTTAAACCGAAGATTGTGATCGATGGCCTTTTTTATATATATAGGTATACTAAGGCTCGATTCACATGTATATTCAATTTGAAAAAATATACTCTGGCAAGACAAAGTACAGCTTTAAAAATGAAATTTTTATATACTTACTTCCTTAAGAAAACGCTTATTTATATTACTATTTTTTTCGAATCACACGAATCATAGAAATATGTAAAGAACATACGAGTATACAATTTCACATTTCATTGAAAACGTAAAATTTATATATAAAACTTTTGACTATCAATATTTAATAACTTCTACATAAAAATTATAAAATTCATACTAAATTCAAGCATGCTAAAGCCTAATATCATCATTGAATGAGTCAGCCTGTCATTAGCTGGCGCTATGCAAATCCTGCGTAACGGGTTATGTTAATTGCTGCATCGAAGGTCGACTCAAAATTAAGGTAGATGTTTTCTATTTCAAACGCCAGAGTGGCACGCGAGTTTTATTTTTATCGTGCACGGTAATTTGCGATTGAATTAATTAATGCTTACTTAATTAATACACCTTGAATTTATTTGATGATCTTATTCATTCATTATTATTATTTACAGAAGCAAAAACCCGGTGTTTAGTTCCACCACTCATTGGTGGCAAATAATTTTGCTATTGAAACATTTTATATTCGATTGCTTCAGCTAAATGTAAAAGTTTTCAATATTTGAGATTTTTTTTTAAATAATGAATGAAATGTCTCTATTATTCATTGTTTTCCAATTATATGTAGAAATAATGAAGTAGGACGTTCAAGGTAAACTTTAATGAGCATATCAATAAAAGCTTTTAAGGTTATACCTAGGTCGCAGCTTCCAGGCACAGCTACAAGCTCTCTCTGCAACACGATGAACCCTGCACTTGCATGAGGAATCCAAGGAAAGCTAAGGGTTTTATTTATCTTTTATATGAACAGTTCACTTAAGCAAGATCTGAACCTATCATCATTGTGTGCTGTTGCGTACGTTCCAACTGCGCCACAGATTACTAAGTTCATTGGACGTAAAACTTTAAAATATATATAGGTATATACAATTGTATATTTTCTGTTTCAATTTGTATTGAAATCAAATTGTAAGCACAATAAATACAAAAGATCCATTCAACAGATATTTCAGTGTAATTTATTATTCATAGCTCATGAATGGTTATTGGTCCACTAAAATATACTATCGTAATAGAAATCTCTTTTTAGTCTCGAAGTAAACATTAAATTACATTCATAATTAAGAATAGTGTAATTTTAATTGCTTAAATGTGGGTGAAAAATTGAGGATAAAACAATACAACGAATGAGGAAAAAACTATAAAAGTAATGTATAAAAAGACTATATAAAAAAATATTTAAATATTACAAATAATATTAAATAATATATTATAAAAAGTATTTAAATATTTCAATCGATTAAAACTTAAATACAATCGACACATTTTTAAACGAAGCTAAATTTATTCCATTAAATTGAAAGATAGTATCATGATATACTCGTATAGTAAAGAAACACGGATTGTTCTATTTCAACAGTAAATTTAAATTTATATAAGCCTATAATTATCACATACGAGAATGTATTTATGAGTATGTTAGTGAAATACGCTAATTAGATAATTAATACTTCAACAGCTACTTTTTTGGTCTGTATTTATGCCTAATATTAGCATTATTCGTAAAGATTGCGTGTACAGACCTAGAATACATTTTCTCTTTTTTTAGTTTTACGCTATGTCTATTCTATAAAGTGCGAGATACATTTCGGTGTAAGCAGAGGGAACCTGTTAACCTAGAGTTGAGACACTCCGTTCCCATTAAGACGCTTCCGTTCCCCACGAAAGATACTTTTTAGTGTTATAAAGAGAAAGAACGCTGCAAAATATTTTACATAATTTAAACTTACTTTCTTTTACTCTAAAAGTTCGAACAAAGTCGCGACAGTATACTAGTTCAAAAACAAGCATTTAACCGTTCTAATTTTTAAAATCCCACACATGAGTATCCAAGGCAACTATTATAGTTTAAACTTAATAAATGTCAATCTAGAACGATATGGTTATGCTTAAAGGGTAGATCGAAAGAGTGGTATCGGTGTTGCGACAATAGCGGCCGTGTCATGGCCGCGCGGTGAATGTTCACGACCACATGTGTATGTTGAATTATACATAAAGTTAGACACTTACTTCTAATAGCTACGGCTTATCTAGACTGGGGCTATATCCGCTTGTCTATTTTTTATGTTCTACCAAATATCCTACAATTATTTGGTTTCTTATTTTATTTTATGTTCAATTTTGTGTAGAGGCCAGTCGTGGAACATACGTGTAATTGCGACAGGTTGGTTCCCGCTCGAGGAAGTTAAATATTTATTATTTTTATTTCTTCACTCTGGTGTCGAGGAGCGCGGAGTTAAGTTCCGCTACGCAACACGCAATGCCTCCAGAATTCGGTGGAAAGTGGTAAACGGAAGTGTATAATTTTAATTTGATATGTGTGTCAAGATAGAGCGCCTGGAAGGAACTAGATGCATATTTTTTCTTACGATAGTATAGTATCAGAGCGAGCAAACGAAAATAATCCCTTGGGGAGGGTTGGGCCCACAGTCGTGTTTTTAGTTAGACGCTACAATACTCACTGCGTTATGATGACCTCTTCGTTAAAATAAATTCTTAAAAACATTCACAATACATTTATTTTGATATTAATTATAATAGTAAATACTGTGTACAAATTGAGTGAGAGGTTGTGGTTTCAAAACCCTGAGTGGGATTTTTGTGAGGAAATTAAATATTTCATTTTTTCACTTCTCTTTCTTTCTTCTATTAAAAAAAAACTAAATACTGTAAATAACATAAACTAAAACGAACCTTAAGCTTAGTTTCTTTGTGTATTGTATACTATTAATAGAGATATAGAACATAAATAATAGATTAACTATATGAATTAGTTATTTTCTCATTCTTATTAGTTTGATTGATATGAAACTCGTTTTATTTGTGAACTAGGTGAATTATGAAATAAAAAAAATGTCTTAATATATTTTACTAACTCGTTAAAAATTATAATTAATTGCATGTATATTTATTTATGGGATATTAATTAACTACGTTGTAAGTAATTGTTAAAATGCATTCTAAGTTTTATATAGGAAATATTTGAGGCCGTCGTGGCACAGTGGCTCCACCACCCATCGGTTGTGGGTTCGATTCCCACTCGGGGAAACGTATCATATTATGTATGAATATTTTTATTTCTTCTCTGGCCGTTTGATTTTCGCCATGTAATAGACAATGTCGAAAATTCAACGGAAAGTGGGGAACGGAGCGTCTTTCGCCCTGCCCATCCCGCTATGTGCGGGATACAGCGTTATGCTGAAAAAAAATATAGGATATAAATTATCTGCTGTGAATAAAACTTGTAACGTTTTTTAGCTGTCCGCGTTACCTGTACAGCAGGCATAGGCTTCGCCGACAATCTGTAAAATTTATCAAATCGGGAAACATGTTATAGAAAGTAATTATAATATTTTTAAAAATCAGTTTTCCGTGCCGCATTCGAACCCGCAACTATCTTGCCTACGATCAGACAGTATGGTCGATACTCACGCCAATCACTATGGTAATAGTAAAGTAAGTACATACTCGTAAGTATATAAAAAGTAAATGTAAAATAACTAAAATGCAATTCCATCGTACATTACGGTAAATGTGCGTAATTCACACTTTCGTTTGGCAATTTCTATTCATTCATACAATTATTAATATGAATACACAATTTCCGCCGTATACGCATATTGTTAAAAAAATAACTTGCTAGTTAGTTCATCGTAACCATTTTTTTTTCAGCTTCACGCTGCTTCTCGCTGAGCGAGCCTAGTGTTAAGACTCAACTGTAAATTTAATTGTAAAACCAGTGACTGTAAAATTCTAGAGGCATTGCGTTGAGTGGTGGAACTCAACGCCACGCTTTTGCCTCGACACCGGAGCAAATAAATGAAAATATTTAATATTTCATTGCCTCGAATGGGAATCGAATCCACACCTGACGCGCTTAGAGTCACACGCTTGTGCCATTGCGCTAAGATTACACAGCTTAATAAATTTGATTATACTTAAAGTTCTTACTTCAATTAGCATGAGGAATGCTTATAATATATGATACCTAAGTGAGAAATAATGGTTTTCTCCTCGATTTTATTAGTCAAAGTGGGGTTCGGGGGGCTCGCTGACAAGTACAAGGACTCCCGCAGGACGTGTGAAGAGGTTGATGACAGTGGTCGAGGTGAAGAGAGGTCATAGGTGCAGACATCGCAGTGATTACTGTTCTCTGGCTACAAATCTGGCAGTTAGGCATAAAGCGTACAATTGAAAAAAAGTGTAAAAATGATAATTAATTGTTTAGTAAGACTGTTTTTTAAGCATTTTCTCAACAGTCTTATCTTCTAATATCTCAATCGTAATAATATACAAGGTGTGTATTAAAATGCGATATATTCATATATGTACAATTGTACTTACATATATTACACTATTTAACCCGTTATAATAAGAAAGTGGGGCAGTTAATAAACATTTACATATTATATATTTGTTACAAAACTATGAATACATTGATCTAAATTAATCTGCAACACAGATATACTATTTAAAATCAAAAATAAGATATATACTGAATACACCATCGTAGGTAGATTGAACCTAATGTTTAGACACTCTTTTTCCCACTTTCTGCACAATTTTCGAAAGATTTGAGAAGAACTCGACGCGGCGTTTTATCTTGTTGCGAGAGTGAGGAAATGTTTCTTTTCTCAGAGAATGCTGCCAGCCGTACGCCGTAGTGCAACGACGAACTTCAATCTTTTTTTATTTTAATTTCAATTTTATAACATAATATAGTATTTCAAATCTTACTGAAATCTTTCTGTGAACTGTGATGGACTTTTTATCCAGAGGACTCACAAGTGTTAATATATATTACAACATAAAATAGTTCAAAAGAAATCTAATTTTTGTACCATATAGAGAACCATGTAATAAGTCCCTTCTTTCTCTAGTTACTGCGCGCATTTTGATTGTGTGCAAAATTCGAATATGAGATTATATGAAATTTATAAACTTTACACATTTTAACATAAAATAAAAAATATATATATTATTAATATATCAAGTTAGTATTTAAAATATCTCTTTGTAGCAATTAGCATATTATAGTGTAAAATAGTTTAACCGTCCTTGTGAGGTAATACATAGGCTANTGGTTTAGAAGAAGAAGAGTTAGAAAGTTCAGACAGACACGAAAAGCGACTTTGTTTTATAAGATATAGGATAGGATATAGTATTTCAAATCTTACTGAAACCTTTCTGTAAACTGTGATGGATTTTTTATCCAGAGGACTCACAAGTGTTAATATATATTACAACATAGAATAGTTCAAAAGAAATCTAATTTTTGTACCATATAGAGAACCATGTAATAAGTCTCTTCTTTCTCTAGTTACTGCGCATTTTGCAAAATTCGAATATAAGATTATATGAATTTTGTAAATTTTACACAAACAAAAAATAAAAATATATATATTAATCATATTTCAAGTTATCACTTAAAATTTTTCAAATATCTCTTTGTAGCAATTAGCATATTATAGTGTAAAATAGTTTAACCGTCCTTGTGAGGTAATACATAGGCTACACACCTACTTGCTCCAGTTTCTTTACTTTCACTATCATTGTAAGATCCGTTGCGCAAGCGCATTTAAAAGGTATCGATCGACCCGTCAAAAATAATAACTTGGCAGTATTTACACCTTACTCTACAGTTCTGTCCTTTTATGGCCAAATCTTACGATATTTAATAAAAGAAATTAATTATTTAATAAATTAAAATAACTATTTTCAATTAATTTCAAAAAATATAGTAATATCTTTAAATGTTTTTAAGATAAAGTAACCAATTATTTTTTTATTATAAAATATATTTGTCCTTTTTCTGAATTAAACTAAAATAATGAAAAAGAATGTAAATAAAGATATTTTCTTTATTAATCTTAGCACAAATAAAACAGTCTTCAGATTTTAAGTTTTTAGAACAAAATTTAATACTTATTCTAATTTGTATTTAACAACTTAAATATCAAATATATCTAATAAGTTTATACCGGGCTTCTTTTTTTTTACAACTTTTCGGACTACTTCTTTATGAGTAGTTGATCGCGGTGGTTTACGATATCGGTCGTCATCAATATTCTCATCAAACTCATCATCTACTTCTGGTTCATATTCAAGCTCTGCTACTCTAGGAGGCTTCTTGAGTTTACGTTTAGGTATTAAAATATAATCATCTAAGTCTTCCGCAGTAAAATGTTCCTGATTTTTATGAGGTTTATATCTTTTTTTGGGCCGAGCGGGCGTGTAATCATTATATGAGCTATCGATTGGAGGAGAATCTGGTGGCCCCGAATAACCATGTTTGGTAGAAGACCAATCATATTCGTCTGCTTTCATTGGTGCATATTCGTCTGTATGCTTATATTTATGGATTAATTTTTCCATGTTAGAAGCATCACTAACGTATTTATCATATCCGTTGTCGTAAGAATCAGATCCTAGAGGTGGATATTTTTGCCTTCGATAATCTGTATTTCCGCTATTATATAAATTATTTTTAATCTTTTTTTGTTTCGTCTTACAATTTGGGTCAAACTTGAATCCAACATGGCTTTGAGCACTTGCTTCTGGCTCTAATTCATCTCGAGGATGATTTATAGTAAAACTATGAGTATACTCACTGGGCTCCGAGTCTACAGGATATTTAGGTCGTTTTGGCAATGAATAATCTTTAAATAAACTTTCATAAGGATGTCGATTTCGTTTTCTTTCACTGGCTTTGTAAGAAGTATCGCTATATTCATCTTCTGAAAAATCGTAATATCTATCATAATCTCTTATAGCTTTATCTTCAAACTTACTTTCTTCAGCAGTTGCTTCAATTGGATAATCATCATTATTAACAGTTGCAGTAAATCCAGATTTTGGTCCAGCAGAATATTCCACAGTTCTCATAGATCCATCTGGTTCTATTACACTGTAATGACCTTGAAATCGTACGAAATTTTTATTTTAATAAAAAAAGCTCATAAATTGATTGAATTTTTATATTTTATGGTAGATTACCTACATAAAAATAAAACTTCACAAACGAAAATTAAATTAATGAAATAAAATAGTTTACCTTAATATTGTTTTGAAAAGAAAATAAAAACAAAAAAATATGATATTAATTTTTAGTGTTATTTTAAGCCTAAGAGATATTATAAACCGAGGTAAATAGCTCAAAATGATAAAAAAAATACTGTTGAAAATTCTCACCATTAACAGTGTCACCTTCTTTAGTCTCCCAAACAGTTTTAACATCACCAGTTTGTGTATCCGCAACTCCATAACCAAAGGAATAAACAGGAGTTTCCTTAAACACGAAATAAATAATCAATGACTTTCAACAATAATTAAGTACAAAATGGTATATGTCTCATAATTATATTGTAAAGATAGAAAAAAAAACTAAGAATGTGTGAAATGATACCTCGCGTGTGCTGACTTCGTATGTTACTCATTAAGACAATGTATTGCATGCTAGTTGATTATACTTTTATATTCAGAATAATCAATGAGTCATTTAATAGTTTCCATAAAATTGGAATGCACCTTGTGTAATCAAGTTGAAAAGATGTGAGAGTAAATATATTATTTAGTATATCTAGCATAACACTTTCCACGCTTTCCTTCGCGATACGCATCTTGAATACATTCTTGCTTTTTTTTACTAGCTACAAAATTTTTATGAGCCTATTTATTGCTCGCATGACATTGATGAATTAAACTTTCATGATAATCAATTGCCTTAGAAGCATAAGCGTGAAAGAAATCTTATAAATTGTGAATATTTATGAAGAATATGCAAAATTAAGAAAAGATAGATATTTTATATCATGTTAATAATAAAAGAATATTTTTTTATAAAAAGAAAGATTTATATAATTTAATATATTTTGGATTATTAGCATATTATTTATCGGCCAATGCTCGCAAACAGGTTAATGTTTGTAAACAGAAGTCGCTAAATGTCACTCGCCCGCGGCCATCTTCTCAAGTTCAAGATGAGCGAGCGTGCGCCGGCGCATCGTTTTCAATGTCAATGACAGATTGCTTAAACTTTTTTTCCTAGAGTTAGAGATTCATACTTTCATCGATAAAACGAATAACTTCATATGATTAATAAAGTAAAAGTTTTTAATTTATTATTTATATTGAATATTATATTGCTTATAATTAAGTAATAGCTCTATGCATTACCATATAGCAACGTAATATAAAAAAAACTATTTTATTATTGATTGTGTCACGTTTAACGCTAAGAGCAATATCAAAAAGAAGGATATAACTGGCAATGGCAATTGTACTTTTACCCACATAAAACAGGTTATGGGGAAAAGTGGGTGAACGATACTAAAACTGGTCCATTATATTACAACATCGGCTCACTTTCAATATTTGCGTACTCTGCGACATAACATAACGAGTGTTTCGTAAATTAGTGTGCTTATTCAAATTGGTTTGAGTTAAATATAATCTGCCTTATATGTTACTTTAGTCTATATATTTAATAATATTTTATAATATTTAACAATGTTTTGTTGGTTTAATTTAAATTATTAGAGTTTTATTATTTTGTATATTAGTTACATATCATTTATATCACTGTAAAGAAATAAGAAATGGATTTTTAGTAACTTAAAGTAAAATATTAATTTTAGGAAATACATACATCATTTGGTTGTTGCTGAACTCCCATGGACTCGTCTATAAAATGATTTTGAGCTATTACGAAAAGTAATTTTCCCCAAAGAACCTGTAAAATATCTCAAGATTTGTACTCCAAATATTTATAAGTGTTGTAAAAATAATATTTTGTTATTAACCAATGATTACTGATTAATAATGAAAGATAATATTGAAATTATATACTAAAAAAACATATATATGTATAATATAAAGCCAAATTAGTATATATTCAAAATTTATCAAATCAAATTATACTTACGCATACTGTTAGTAACTTAGCCATAGTCCACTACGCGGTCGAAGCCACTATATAGCAACACCATGCACTACTTACAAAATTATTACTTTTTTTATTATTTAGCAAAAAATACTATAGACCTGTCCATATCCAAGGTTGAGGCTACGCGAAGACGGCATGCAACGTTCATCACCTACCTATTTATAAACGCACACTGTGCTATCTGCACAATACGCATTCATACACACTAACGCACATATTAATGATTGTTGTCACGTACCTACTATGCTATCTTTAATTACTTTATTGTTTATAGCCATATAGTATAACTACCCCACTCCGGATAGAAACTATAATGAATTTCCTTAACTTTGAAAGAACATAGGCGTTTATTATAGTTGTACATCTCTGAGTTTTATCTTTTCAAAGACAATATAATATACTAGTATTTATAAATAAAAAATAATTAAAATATAACGTAAACAAAAGAGCTGGACCTGACCACGTTTTTGTTTACGTTATATTTAAATTTTTTTTGTTCTCTTTTTAATTGTTCTCATATTCAAAAGTGTGTGTCGTTCTAAATACTTAATGAAATTTTTTTGTAAATACTTAATGGAAATTGTGTTGGTTCATGTTATACCTAACAAATAGATCCTTTGCTGTAGTCGTGAAGAGCTTTAAGTCAAACGATTACATATGCACTACTCCGCATGTAGCATACAGGAGTACTATATACAGAAGTAGCATTGATTAGAGACCACTTTTCAAGACACTTGATACGAGTCGGGAAAGTACAAAAAAAAGATTCTTCGGGCATTTATCTTATTCGAATATTGCCCATCAGCTTGGGTCTTATGAAGAAATACTTAATTCTTTAGCGCTTGTTACAATTTATCCATTTCTTGAATAAGTTTTGAAGACTGTGACTGTGAGACTTCTCAGCAGAACTACCTTCCGAACCGGTGGTAGCTTTTTGTTGACATGTACATTCGACGATTCAAAAGTGCTTTTATAGTTTATTTGAATAAAGAATATTTTAAATTTGAATTTGAATTTGTGAACACTAACTTCACTTGAAGCCAGTCGTGACTCAGGGGCACAAGCGTGCGACTGTTAACACGACAGTTTGTTGGTTCAATTCCCATTTGAGAAATGAAATATTTTATATTCATTCATTCATCATTTCTTCGCTCGGGCAACACAAATATGTGTATATATATTTTTGAATTATAACAAAAACAAAATACTATTAAAATTAATCAATTTGTCTCTAACAGCGTATCGAGCTATTATCTTTTTTGTCCATTTAGTATTTCTCAAGCAAACCTTGTAGTATATGTTTTAGAATCGATTACTGTTACAATTGTGTTGATATTTCAAAAACGCAACTGAGCATGCAAATCAACGAAAGTGAATGCGTTAGATGTAATAATTGCGTGTGTACAGTAGTAGGTACAGTTGGTGCATACCGTTCTAAATGGGTATATTAATGTCGTACTGCTTATATTTTATTGTCGAATTGCCTAATTTTATAGTTCCATAAATTTATGAGTGAAGTTTTTGTCAATTTATACTGCCATTAAATAACATGATACCAAATTTGTCAGTTGATTTATATTCAGTAGAGAAAGATAAAATTTAATATATATATATACTAAGAAAGAGAAAGATAAAATTTAATAATAATATATATATATACATTTTTTCGAGCTCAGTGGCTTGCCATTGGAGAGGCCTGTCTATCGCCAACAGTGGACGAGTACAGGCTGATGATAATGATGATGATGATAAACATTTATATAACTATTAAAAACGCTAGGAAATCTTATTTTTTATATACAAAACTATCTAATTAAAAAAAAAACCATTAGGTGAAGAAATAATTATTTTATGTGGAATTCTTAAAAACGCTATTAAAAAACAACTGTACACTTTTAACACTAAAGTAAATCAAATTCGCTGCAAAAAGTAGTTTGATAAAGTTTTTATAATATCCATAAGTGATCAATCTATTATGTTTCATGCTCGAGCTCTTTATATAACGATGATAAATTAAGTCAGGAAGCTCTGAATAGTAAAATTTCTTTACTAATTTACTTTTTAAAAATATGTTCATTATGTAGATTTATATTAGAAACCGATATATTTCATTTAATGACAAAATAATGAACCTCTGCTGTTATACTGAACTTGAAACTCGAATAGATTTTAGAAATAAATATAGGCTTCTAGCGACATCTCTTACAGCCTTACTCAGTACATTGTTATAGCAGCGCCATCTATCTAAATAAAGAATATTTTTAAAATACTGTACTAATCCAATTTTTATACAATACCATTGGATCGCATGAATAAATTCAAAAAATAAATAAAATATGGCAATAAGTAACAATATATTTATTTTAACTACAATAATAAATTACTATTTATATAAAATGGATTAAACTATTACACATTAGGTTGTTTTATTTTTTCTATTTGCGCAATATCACAGCTCTGTATTGCTTTAGCTTGCCATTTGTTGATCGTGTGAATATATTTTATATGAATAGGCGCCATCTAGTGGTAGCCATAATAATATCTTGGAACTTTGCTGTACACTTGAGGATGGTAAGCCTGCCCAATTCGCTTGACAATCGCATTGAAACCATTGTGTTTATCAGCAGTGTACTCTACTATGCGAGTAGTACCATCGGGCTCGTCGAAAGAGTATGCACCTACAAAAATAAAAATATCTTTAATTTTCTTGTTGAAATTCTTATTAATGATACGAACTAATACAATCTAGCATCAGTTAAGGCAAATAGAACTGAATTATAAATTGACTTTATATAATTTATTATTTTTAACAACTTTCATAATTACCTTTAACAACTTCGCCGTCACGAGTTTCCCATTGTGACTTGCGATCACCAGTGTGAGGGTCATTAACTGAATAATCAAATGCGTACTTAGGATACGCCTGAAAAATATAAAGAGCAAAATTAGTAATATATAACATTGCAATAATTTCAAGAAATTGAAATAAAATTCTAAATCTTGAATATTATATTTAAAACATTATAAAATATATTTTACGAATCATAGCTGTAACAATATAATATGTATATTATGGTTCAAAAAATGCTTAGTAATAAACACATTTCAAACTATAATTCGACACTGTCATTTCCACCATAGAAAAGACATCAACGAGCACACGTCATGTGATTATTATTACAAAATCTTGCAATTGCCATTTAACGATCTACAATTCCTATTTGTGTAACATCCTCAAGAGTAATAAGCTATAACAATATAAATCACATATATTTGTCCATAACTCAAAGTAGGACGTCATGGTGGGTAAACCTTATAAAAATTGTAGTTTATATTTTAATTTATTTATCAATTGAATATAAACAAGTATATTTTGTACATTTATAAGAATTTAGTTTTTCTCTTTTCTTACTCTACAATATTTTTTCTTTAATCGCACATATCTCAGTGCAATTAAAGAAAAGCGTCTGACTGTAAAGGTAACGGTTGTGGTTTGTTTTCCATTTTGAGGCATTTCATTTACATTACATTTACTAATTTACCTACCGTATTAGTTACCGTTACCGTATTTAGTTTACATCTTATGTTTAAATATAAATATAGAGATAAATGTATACATTCGTGCCCTATTAATGAAAACAACTAATATGTTATTACTTACATAATAAGATTCATGACCGCCATCGTAGCTGTCGTATTCATCATATCCATGGCTTACATAAGCTGGATATGTTCGGTACCCGCTATAACCTCCATAATTGGGATAACCGATATACGCTGCTCTAACTGCTACGCATAACGCTACTAAAGCACAAACCTGAAATCAATAAAGAATAAGGAATGTAAATTAAAAGGTAATGTGGGAAGTATTAACTTCCTTCTTGGATATCTCAAAGCCAGCGTTGGGTGCCGCCAGACTAACTAATTACTCATTCCGCCACCGCCTTAATAGAAATTATAAGCTGAAGCTCAATGTGCTAGAAGCCTTTTTTGGTTTTATTTAAATTGAATGATAAGAATTAAAATAAGATGAAAATATTAATGAATTATTTATAAAATATATAGATTTTTTGAATAGAATTTGAAAACACGTCAATCCAAACCATTTCATCAATTTTCTTAGTCCTATATTTGATCAATTGTGTATATATTTTTTTTACTTGCTAAGATGCGAATTCTGTTTGTAGTCCAAGGGACAAGCATGCGACTATAAATGTTTGAGGGTTAAATATTTAATATTTTTATTTCTTCGCTCTGGTAACGGGCAAGATGCAGCGTTAAGTTCCGCCATTTCCTTTCCGTACACGAAATTCCTTCAGGAATCGACGGAATGTATTACAATAAAAGTAAATTCAAAAATCGGTACCATGCAGTAACCCTAGTTAAAAAAAAAACAAAACAGAAATATTAAAAATAAGGCCACATTTATAAAAAAATTATAGACTCGTGAGACACGCTACACAATGTACGTAATAAATGATTTAACGTTTAATATTTAAATTACTTAATAAAAACAATACTTAAAAACAAATACAGGAAGTATCAGGTACACTAATACTTATATACTTATAAGGTAAATTATATAAGTTCCGCTACAACGCTTCAGTTACAACAATATCGAATATATTACGTAGACTGTGCGTTAGAATTTTTATCAACGAACTCATAGCGTGTCGGGTGCAGCTGATTCTATAATATAAAGTACTTATATGATTTATGTAAGGGAAATGATAATTATTATGAATGAGGAAATAAATTCTACATATTTTTTTTAATATCTGAAAGATTTTTTGTATTGTAGCTGAATTTCATTGGTGATTAATTCAAAATGTAATGAATTTAGATTTAATTTCAATTATATCGTGACGCTGAGGCACAAGGGTGTTACTTAAAGGTGATGATTGTGGGTTCGATGCGAATGGCTTATTTTTTATTTAATATTTTCATTTCTTCGCTCTCAACACGCAATGCTTCGAAAAATTTGGCGGAAAGCGGGGAACGGAATGTCTTCACACACACTAGGTTCCCTTTGCTTATCCTGCTATATACGGGATTCAGCGTGGAGCTATATCTATTTATATCTATAATAATAAGTCACAAGTTTTTCTAATGTAAAACAAAACAAAATAGATGAAAATAATTAAGTAAATATTATAGACTATAGTATAATATTCTTCTAGTTCAGTGGTTAGTGACAGTGACTACTAAACCGGAAGGCGTGGGTGTCAATTTCACAGGGTTGTGGCTAAAAGCTGTTACTTGTGATAGGCATCGATATCAATTGTAATTTCACATTTCTATTTACCCATTTACGTATGTATATTTTAAAATTACATTTTTTCGTGCTGTTGAACAAACTTAGAACTACCTAATTTTAAATAAGGCATATTATATTCAACATTTGACATTAAGAAAAAAGAGTGTTTCTTTCTTCATAGAAGGATATTAAAAAACTAGATTGCTTAAAAATTTTGGCCAATTTTCGAAAATTTACATTGTTGGGCGGCGGAACTCAACGCCTTTCGTTACTTACCAGGACGAGGAAATGAAAATAGTTTATTGAAAGGAAATGAATATGTTAACTATAATGATCAGAGACGAATAAAATAACAAAATAAAATAGTTTATATAATATTGTCATTCTCTCCAGTGGATATTTGACATAAAATTCTAGTTATATTATTAAAAATATTTTTAGCAACTACTACAATAGCATAAAACGACAACGCACCGTAATAATGTTTATAATATCGATTGTTACACAATTTTTTCGCACTTTTCTTACTTACAATTGTTACTTTTTCCTTGCTGTAATTTCATGATTATATAATTTTAACTTGAAAAATAAGCTTTTATGTAAGCAATTAAAAAAATAGAGCTACGAAGTTATTATTATTTTTTTAGTTTTATACATTTCTTGCATATTCCTTGCGTAAAAGGAATAATAGGGGTAGTAGGAAATTCAGTTATATACTTCCTGCCCAATTAAACCACACAGTTATACTGCGCTACGAAAATATGCATGATGGTAATGTTAATTAAAAAAATCAATTTCATCAGTCTAAATTAATATACGAAATGATTATAAAAAATTTAATATTTACACGATATTTTTTGACTTTGTATCTCTTTTAAAAAATCATAAAATTGTTTATTGATTTTTTAACTATTAACAATTAGCAATATATGGCTAAAAAATAATAGATTAATTTAAAAATATACTTACTTGGAGTCCACGCATTTTTCACTTATATGTCTATAACTCTACAATAACACTGCTATGTTTGAACAATAGCCCTCTATTTATATAAGCCTCGGGTTGCACCACGTTGTACTGTGCGTTTATTTAAAACAATACCTTAAGGAATAACTGATTAAAAGGCTACAATTGTTAGCAATATACGTGTGTATGTAATATTAGAAAAAATAATTATTCAATATTTTATTTTTTTATTATTTAAATTAATTTATGTTTAATTTATGTTTTTTCAATGCCTAAGGTGCCGATAAAATAGTCTGTGACATAACATTATATTGTTATACATTAATATATATAATCTATTTACACAATTATCTTAATATATATTACACTAGCGACCCTCTCGCGGCTTCGCCCGCTTTTAGTACTGGTTTATTCATATAATGTATGTTTGCAAAGCACTTAAGATAATGTGAAAATTATCATCATTATCGCATTTTCGTAGTTTCAATAAGGATTTTCCAATTGTTTTACACAGCAAGGATTTTTTAGTAGGTACCGTAATTTTAAATCTGAGCTACTAATCCTTTCAAGTACTTATTAAAATATATTTAAATGACTATTTTTAGATAGTTAAATGACTATTTTTAAACGGAAGAAATTATAAACAAAAGCCTACCTACTAATAACTACTACAAAAAATATGAAACCAAATATATCGCGCTGAAATAATACATTCAACTCCAATTATCCAATACGTGCAAACGCATCTAANTGCACTATGTATCCCACACATGCAGGGCAGACAGAGGCCCTAACCTGGGGAAGTTAGCATTAAAACACTCCATTACTATTAAGACACTTCCGTTCCTCACTTTCCGTCGAATACTAGATGCATTGCGAATTGAGTGGCAGAAGTCAAAATAACGTAGGTCTGGGACCCTGGAATCTTAGTCTAATTAAAATACATTAAAATAAAAACTAGTTAAATGCTAACGCTGTAAGACACATTAGTCTATCAAGATCCATCGGATATTAGCATTGCGAAAATACAATTGAGATCCACAGAAACATAGTACTTAGACAAGGGAAAACTATAATAACAGCAGCTACGTTTAGCAAATCTTCAAGGTTCGTTTATTCTGGAGACATATTGACCACAACTTTTTACAAACTAAAAATAAATAATATTTCTCTATAATTTAAAACTCATCAAAAATTAAAACCTTTTATATATTTTATTTATTTAAAAAAAAAACTAACACTGTACATATATTTTTGTAAAAATGAAATGTTGGCATTATTATTCATTAGTAGGTACCATGTTATAAACATCTAGATAATTAATTTACACTATAAATTAATCATATTATCGTAAACAGAACTATTCTGTAATACCCTAGCTTCTTATTATGTGGATATGTAGAGTAACATGTACCTATTGTTTTAATATTAGTTAGTTTAATAAAGAAACGTCACTTATTCTATTACTACAAGCCAAGTAGTTAACTTAATAAAATTCAAATTAAACATACAAATTTTATATAAAATAAGATGTATTTTCAGAATTTGGGAAATTTTGAATAGGATTAACAAAAAAAAAATAAAGTTGCTTAAAAAATAAATGTTTTTACAGCCTACATAATACAGGTAAAATAACAGTGGCTTTATCTCACTTTGTTTTAAACTTCACCTTGTATCCCGCACATAAAAAAAATCCAAATTCAACGTTTTACCCCCAATTTTCAAGACATTGAGTGGTGAGTGACAGTACTCAACGCTGTTTTTAGACCGAAGAGCGAGCGTTGCCTTTTAAAATGAGAAAATAGAAATATTTCATTCCCTTCAATGAGAAACGAACTCATAATCATATTTTATGCATTTTTTGCAGAAAAGCTTTAAAATATGAATGCCTGTTGCATTTTCATAAATTAACAGGAATAGTTCCATTGCAAGAATTTTAATTATGAAATCGACTTACGAAAGTTACTTATTAGTATAAACATACTGAAAGTGGGGTACGAAAAATTAGCAAGTTCACACGGTCAGAAAAAAAACACATTAATTAAGGAATTTTATTATTCCTTTAAGCTACATATATTTCTATTTTTCAGCACTTTAATATATAAGTAATTTAAGATGCTTCAGATTATTCTAATATCCATTTTCGGTTAGAGAGTATTAATGAAACACAATCAGTTTTTAATAACCACATCTACATCGCTTTCGCGGAAATAGGTAGAGTTACTGTAAGCCCTGTATATAAAACCTAGTAAAACTTCTTATAACCTTTCCTTTGATATTTTAAATACTTATAATATTGTAGGTATATTGAATATCATCATCATCATCATCATCATCAACAGCCATCTTTTGTCTGGACATCTGGACATAGGCCTTCCCCAATTCTCGCCACCAGACTCGATCCTCTGCTCTTCGGACCCATCCACTTCCCACAAACCTCTTAATGTCGTCGGTCCTTCAATATAGATGCTTATAATTATTTTTTGTAATTTTTATTTTACTAATAAAGAACTTTTCGTGCACACTGCCATCTATAAAAATATCCATATATCATTATACTACAGAGAAGTAGACGGTGCCTTTCACAAAGTTTAAACATTTGATTTAGCGAATAGTTTTGTCATTCGCTAAACAGATGTCGTTATAGTTTATTTTAATTTACAATCATAATGTTTTACGGTGTATCCCTTACTCGTCGAAAATATAAAATCTATAGATATTTTGGAGAAAAAAAAAATTATAAATGTGTGCATAGGCTAGCGTTGACCTACAATCCTGGGATTGGTACGGAACCCTCGGTGATCGACACCGATTTGCACTTGACCGGGTATGATCTTTTGAGGTTTTGCCTTAAAAATATGTGTCCTCATTATTGGGCTTATTCATAATCCTATATTTTCATCTAGTCAGTAGTTCTCGTGCTTCAGTGTCTTCATTTGTCTGCTGGATATCTCATATCTTAGCTAACAAATATATATATAAATAAATCAAAATAATAAATCTCTTTTTTCTTGTATTTTGGAAGTGATTACAATAAAAAATAGGTAATACTTATATTGAAACATTGGCAGTACAAAATTTGACTGTGAAGCATTAGCATATTTGTCTTAAGTGGTTTTATGAAGTAAATGTAGGAAATGTAAGTAACGAGGAAAAATGCGTGAGGAAAAAATCACAATGTAGAAGTCCTTAGTATCAACTTTTTATATTATCCATTTTAATTTGTTAATGATATTGAAAATAAAACATGTTGATGTATTTACGAGACTACTTTTATAAAAATAAATTAAGTAAGTGATGCAATATTAAAAATAGATTGCCTCATGCATATTTCATATATGACTTCAATATTATAATAACAACACCCAAAACGCAAGTCGATATATAAAAATTTATGCGTTTTATAGAGACATGCAGGGTCGCCTACTATCATACGTAAAACATGCGTAATCTACATCTATACTAATATTATAAATCTGAAGAATTTGTTTGGTTGAACGCTCTTATCTTAGGAAGGAGAGACTCAAATTTAAATATCTTTTTGAGTTGGATCCATTTATTTCAAATTCAGTTATTTCAAATTTCAGAATTCGGCGGAAAGTGGAGAGCTCCCTCTGCCTACCCTGCTGTACAGCGTGAAACTAAAAAAAATATGTAAGTTAATGTTATGCAATTATAATTATTGAAGAACACAACAGTCATCACCTCCATAATTCACCACGTGGCATTGACATTTCTTATTGAAAACGTGGCTTTACTGACATCAATCTTATACGTTTAGGAATTTCAATTTATGTTGTTGAAAATTATTTNTATTTACGAGACTGCTTTTATAAAAATAAATTAAGTAAGTGATGCAATATTAAAAATAGATTGCCTCATGCATATTTCATATATGACTTCAATATTATAATAACAACACCCAAAACGCAAGTCGATATATAAAAATTTATGCGTTTTATAGAGACATGCAGGGTCGCCTACTATCATACGTAAAACATGCGTAATCTACATCTATACTAATATTATAAATCTGAAGAATTTGTTTGGTTGAACGCTCTTATCTTAGGAAGGAGAGACTCAAATTTAAATATCTTTTTGAGTTGGATCCATTTAGCGAGGTTATTTCAAATTTCAGAATTCGGCGGAAAGTGGAGAGCACCCTCTGCCTACCCTGCTGTACAGCGTGAAACTAAAAAAATTATGTAAGTTAATGTTATGCAATTATAATTATTGAAGAACACAACAGTCATCACCTCCATAATTCACTTCGTGGCATTGACATTTCTTATTGAAAACGTGGCTTTACTGACATCAATCTTATACGTTTAGGAATTTCAATTTATGTTGTTGAAAATTATTTACTAATTATTAAATTGCTGTAGGCTCAGCTCATTTTATGAAAGAACGTATGCACGGTAGAGACTAGTTTGTTCTAGATATTATCAAAAAATATGTAATCGATTAAAAGTTAAATTTGCAGTTTAAATTTAATTTTTTTTTAAGTGGATGGGCTCTAATCAAAAATTAAATGGTATAAATACTGACCAACTGGGTTCGTCAATTAATACGAAATATCTCAAAAATTAGCGAAAAGTCATTCAAGAAATAAGAAACTTTATTAAGTTATATTTTATGTTTCATAAAATACGTAGAATTATGCTTAATGCATTTAATATAAGAAGAATAAGAAAAGTTTATGCATTTCCCTTATTAAAAGTAAATCTTTGATGCTAGAAAATGATATCCGCTTTACGAGTATGTTACGGAAGAAATGTATTTATCGTATGTAATACAATCGTTTTCTAAACACACGTTTACTTAATCTAATGCATACTGTATGACAATGCTAGATACACACAAGAATACATGAGGCTTATGTAGAACTAAAATATTTATTTTCATAGCTCTGGAGTTTGGACTTAAAGAAAAAAAACATTAATTTTATCTCTATCCATTTAATAAGGGAATTTGGAAATGTAATGTTAAGACACTCCGTTCCCATTAAGACTTCGCCTTCCGTTCTCCTACTTTCCGCCAAATTCACAAGATATTACGTGCTTAGTGGCGATACTCAACGCCGCGTATTTGCCTCGTTACCAGAGCAAGGAATTGAAAATTTTCGACCAAAATAGCTCAGCACCATAAGTTTTTAAAGTGCCCTTAATTATTTCCCAGAGTTTCCATGTAGTATTGCCTACTACAGTTATTTACATTCTTTTGCATTTAAAAGGAAGATGTCAGTATGTCGACATATAAATTACTGAGTACAATTTGTCCATATAGTTTTATTGACAGAGAGGATAATTATGTATAATTTTAGGCATGTTTACATCAGGACACCTGCGTTTTACAATGTTACTTTATCATGATCTTTAAATTGTAATTTGTATTGCTTATTAAAAAATACATAAGAAAAATATAGGAGGAAAAAAATATAGGTATTATAGTTGGTTTTTGTTAACTTAGTTTATATAAAAACATATAGAATAAAATTAAGGCCACTTATGGTACTGTGGCACAAGCGTGCGACTTTAAATGACTGACTGTGAATTCGATTCCCACTCGAGGAATTGAAATATTCAATATTTTCAATTCATCGCTCTGGTCGCTTCACTCATCACGCATCACTCATCAAATTTGGCGTAAAGTGGAAAACGGAATATTTTAACACTAGTTTCTCAGTTTCATGTATAGATACAATGTGAAGTTTAAAAATAGGAATAAAATAATTACTCTAGGATATTTCTGCTTACCCAATTACAACGATTTTCATAACAGAATAAATTAAATGATGAAACCTCATCAACATTTCACAATTTTTACATTTATGTACATACAGGTCGGGACTGGATAAGGTGAAATTTGTTTTACATAGCATTCTGATCATGCTTAATTACTTTAACTGTTTAATGTATAAGTAGATATATAAAAACTGTTAATTATACTATGACATAACCAGGATTTCGTCCATCGGTTGTATATGGTGTTTAGGTTAGGATAACTTCGTGCGTACGAGAGTATTGCCTCATACGGATACCACGATCGAATAAGGAACCAATAGAGAGTAATTATTATTTTATTTTAAATTATAGATAAATATTGTGTTTACATTTATATATTCAAATGAATTCATGCGTCATATATTTATTTAAAATTATTAATTAGAATATTTTTATTTAAAATTATTTCAATATTCCTGGTATAAGAATAATAAATAATAAACCATATATTATTATACTGTAAGCTAAGCTATTAATATCACGATAATTTACGTGGTATAAATAACTCTCTCTATGAAAGACATTTCGTTCAATGGAAAACTAAATAAAATTGACTTATCCTTTTCTTTTACATTTAATCATTAGTTTCTATGAAAGAAAATCATATTACAGAAATGATAAGGAAGTTATTTTAACATTGCAATTTCTTTGCTATTGATGGATAAAATTAATATATTATTTGTAGGTTCCATAGTTTACACTGTTCGGCCTACCTATTTATTACTATTAGGAAACAAATACATTTGGGTTCAGCAAGATACACCGTGCAGTAAATTCACTATTTACTTCTATTACTTTATAGTGCCTGCTATCAAATAAATAATTTAATATAAAAAGAAAATAATTAGAGATAACTCACTGATTTACAGCATTAATTATTTTGCTTTTTATTTAATTTAGACAATGAATACTGTCTTCTGTAAGGACCAAAAATATAATCTAATATTAACTTTAAAATCGATATTTTTACAATGTCAGATTTAAAGCCAATATTGCCATAGTCAGTCAGTCACAGTATTTTAGTAGGCCTTGTTTATATGGTCGGAATTGAATAAATATTTTTATAATTATCAATGATTGAAGCAAGGAAGATAAAACTATACGAGCTTCCTTCCTTAGCTGTACAAATGTATATTTTGTAACTTTCTCATCATTATTGATAAACAAATAACTATAATAATAAAGTATAAATAAGCTTTTTTTCTATTATGTGAATCTTTTATAATGTAAGTTCTCATGTTGGACATTAGTTGATTCGAATACGGATAAACAATAAATAATAATCGTACGTGAATATTATATCTTAGAAGGGACATGTTTTAGACATTTAGTAAATGTTAAAAAATTGTACCTACTAATAACGTATACTATTACAAATAAAAAATATCACCATTTTCATTAATTGATATAATTCTTAAAATTTTTAAATTTCCCTATATATACATTCAACAGGGGCATACGGTTGGCAGGACAGACAGACAAGACGAATCTATAAGGCTTCCGTTGTTTGCCATTCGGTTAAAAAACCCTAAGAAATGGGTTCATTATACGTTTGAATGGAAAATTATCACAAATTAAAAGAAAGAATATGCTTTAAAATCATGTTCTTATAATTTTTTTCTATAAATACTGTACTACTTTAACGATGGTATCTATAAAAACATTCTATCACGAAAGTGGGTTAACATTTACATGCTATTTAAAATACTGTGTCCAAATAGTGATAGTACAAGTTATGTTGCGAAGTCACTGAACTCAATTGTTATTTTTATATAAACACTGATTAAGTCAGTTGCATTATTGGACCTGCACTTTTCTTATAGAGTTACGCAAATTGGGCACTACCTATCGTTTTGTAACGTTATATCGTCATATTAAAATTCCATACAAAAACAATAGAATAGAATGTTATAGTCAATTGTAGTATATCCATGTTAATAAGGAAAAATTTGCATTCATATTATATTCCTAATTTTATGTATTTTATTAACTTCATGTTGTATACCGAATAAAGCAGGATACTTCGTTCCTATTAAGACACTTCCATTTCCCACTTTCCGTCNGGGTTGCATTAGAGTTTAATTAATTTTCACATTATCTTAAGTGCTTTGCAAACATACATTATATGAATAATCCAGTAGTAAAAGCGGACGAAGCCGCAAGGGGGTCGCTAGTAAACAACAGAATAGAACGTTATAGTCAATTGTAGTATAATATACATGTTAATAAAGAAAAAAAATTGCATTCATATTATATTCCTAATTTTATGTATTTTATTAACTTCATGTTGTATACCGAATAAAGCAGGATACTTCGTTCCTATTAAGACACTTCCATTTCCCACTTTCCGTCGAATTCTGGGGGCATTGCGTGTTGCATCGTTACCAAAGCGAAAGAAATCAAAATATTAAATATTTCATTCCCCCGAATAGGAATCGAGCCACAACCGTCACGTATAGTCGCACCCTTATGGTCTGAGCCACGATGGCCTCTATTCTAGACCTAATTTCATAAAAGTATAGAAAGATATAATTAACTGCTTGTTAATCGTTGTTTAGTGTATTGCTAATGTACAATATTTCCCTAGGTTTTACATTAATATTAAAAGTAGTAAAATTTAAAGATTATTCCATTTTTCTTCCTACAAATTTAATTTATCACATAACTTACTGTAGGTTTCTATATCAAAGCAAGATAACTTGCCATCCACTGGGTATATTTATACAAGATGAAATACATACATATATTATCCACTCTAATATAACACATTATAAACGCTATAAACAAATTAAACCATATATAATTAAAGGTCAGCTAGTTGAAGAGACACGGTGGCCGTGGTTCAACTAAAAACTCGTTTCGGTCCATCACTAGTCCTTTTATGTTTGTCGTCTAATTATGCAACTTATGCAACGGCCGGACCTTGTACTCTTTTCTATTGTGCGTGCTAACGATGCTTCTAAGTGTTATCTGGAAACAAGTTATGGTGATTTTATCACTAAATGCAGGTAGCTATTAGATTTATTAAATAACTTAAATTATAATTGAATTGGAATTTTAATTTTTTTTCAAGTGATGATAGATGTTGCGTCGTTTTAGATGAAATAAATGAATGTAATTTATCGCAATGCTTAGATTCTAACTTACAATACGATACATTTTATATTTTTCAATACCAACATTTTTAATTCTGTGATATAACCACGTTAGGACTTAAAGGATATTAGAAATATGACTTTGGTTCCCACTCAAGGAAATGGAATATTTAATATTTTCATCTCTTCGCCCTGGTAATGAAAAAAACTCTATGCAAAATAGTTTTTTTTACAATGTTAGCACATATTTTATTATAGCTGCACAAATAATTTTTCTAATATGTTCTATCAATTCATAATATTTCTAATTTTAATTATAATAATAGTAGCTGGTACCTGATTCACTTTCTTTGAATGAAAGCTTTACTGGTCAAATGTTTGGGAAGGTCAGGTTCACTTACATTTTTATTGAAAGTAAGTGTTGGTAGAAATCAATTTTTTTTCTTTTTTTAAAACTATCAGGTTCACATTTTATTTTTTAATGTAATAGAAAGTAAGGCAAAATTATCATAAAATTAGCATTATACGTACTTCATAATAGCCACCCTCATTTGAACCTGTCGTGCCCAGTACCATATAACTCTCTATGGATAATGGTTTAAATAACTTTTTGCTTTGTTCCATCCAAACTAATTAATTATCATAACTACCCGCATCTATCTGTTATGTTGATAATAAATGATGAAAAATGAGAAACAAGTGAGATTCTTACTTTTTAGAAAATTTATTAAATTTTTAAGGTAGCGGGATTTGAAACTTCGCCTCTTGATTACACACACCTATTTAAGTGCTTCTAAAGTATCAGAGATAATTATATAAAAAAATATATTTCGAAACAATACTACAATACACATCACTTATTATTTTCACCCATGTAATTATTTAAAAATATCAAAAATAATTAATTATTTTTAATTAAACTAAAGCCAAAAGATATGAACAACAAAACATAATTGGTGTTACGGGTCAACTGAAAAAAAGAATTAGATATGCTAGGTCACCTATATAGATAAACAATTAAAGAGATGACTGTCTGTGGGAAAATGATAGGACGACATGCAATATTTGCAAAACAATTGCTTAGAGGTTAATCAGAATATATCGCGTGTATGAATTAAATGATAAAAAATAATATATGCAACATAAATGACTAGGGTTATTATTTTTCATCATGACTAATATAATGAATTGTAAGAAATCAAAAGAAAATGTGTTAGTCACTGTATTACGTACCTTATTATATTTTTTGTAGCTTCACGCTGTATCATGCAGCAGGGTAGGCAGAGGGAGTGAGGGTGTGTTAAAACTCTTCGCTGCTCACTTTCCGCCGAGTTCTGGATGAACTTAACTGAACGTTGCGCTTTGCCTCGAGACCAGAACGTAGAAATGAATATAAATATAATTTAGTATTTGAATTTCTTCCCTCTAGTATCGGTTCCTCAAGTGGGAATCGTAAAAAATAAGTTTATATTCATAATAATCGGAAATTACGATTTTAAAAATCGTAATCACATTGTATAATTAGTATCTAATAAGTAAAGCTTATAAGTTTAAGTATAAGTTTAAGGAGGACAGTATGTCTATTTTTAAATTTGTAGTTGATTTCTTTTTACTTCTCAAAAAGCGGAAGATATAAAACAGTATTAAGCGCGCACGCCCAGGTTAATTTAGAATTGCAAAGGAACATAACATTGCCATCATATTAGCATAACTGACGTGGGTATATAAAAATGTAGAGCTATTAAGATTACGCTAGTATCTAAAATTGACCTTGCTACTTCTTTGTCCACAGCACATAAATCATATCACTACCTAAAGACATAGAGGGTTCCGTACCAATTTCAGGATTGTATTGTTGATTTTGTTTGCAGCGTATTCACATGTTTTGTATGAAATAAATTACCAATAAAAGTTTTTAGTAATTGATTCTATAAAATATCTATAATTCATTTTTCCATTTTTCTCTTTAATTATATTACAATTTCTCACTTCACATACCAAACTTCATAACTGTAAGTCCACGAAAAGTACCCTAAAGGTTTTTTTATTTTGCAAATGCAAATTCCATAGAAAATGCAGCAAAAAATAATAAATAAATATTCGCATCTTTTGATTGCGTTGTCATATAAATTTAACCTTGATACATTTACGCCAACGGTCCAAGATAAACGGTCTTGACTGATAGACAACAAAGTGATTTATAGGATCACTTTGGTTTCGGAGGTTTCCTTTTTTACTTTTTAAGGTACGGGACCCTAAAAATGGTAGCTATAATTATAAATTAAATACAATAATTACTTAGCCTTTAACTTTAGTGTATTCTTAAAAGATGTGGGATAATATTTCATATATATCTTATATATCTTCTAATAGTATCACCAAGATAATCGCTTAGTCATATTTTTTTCCTTTTACATACATACCTTCCGCTTGAAGGAGAAAATTGAACATTTTCATTGGCGGGCGGCTAAATTTAATATGAGACTATGGAAACATATGGGTACATTATAATTATGTATTCTGGCTTTTCAATACAGGTTTTTAGTTTTTGTTTTTAATTTTACACTGTATGCTGCTTACCAGTAAGGTAGGCAGAGGGATCCTGGTGTTAAGACACTCCGTTCCCCATTTTCCGCAAAATTCTGGAGGCATTTCATGTTGGCTGGTGGACTGGCGCCGCCCTTTGCCTCGACTCCAGAATAATTTCTTCAAGTAGGGATTTAGATATTTATTAAATATTTAAAATATATATTTTAATCAATATAGAGATATAATTCCTTGATGTAATTAAACAATAACAAATTTAATACTAAATTTTATCGTCTGACTATCTTAAAAATGTGACAAAAAACTATTATTATTATTAAACAAAATCCCAAAAATATAAGTAAACTGAAAAAAGGCAATTTAAGTGTTTTACGTAACTAAAATTCGTATTTATAATGAACGATCTACAATATGTCTTCCTAGAATTATTATAACGTATTTAAACTAATATAGACTTTTTAATTACAGTATAAATGTCAAACATTTTTAAATATTAAATGTTTATGACACTGTAAATGTAAACATGATTGAGCTTTTTCGATTTATTTTTATGTACCGATTGTGAGTGCGATCGAATCGCATTCAATGCAAATGTCAGCATCATTAAGTGCAAGCTATCTTATCTTAGATCTTAAATAACGTATTGCTAAAACTGAGGTGCTACATCTATATCCTACTAAAAGTTATTAGGCTATTTGGGTTAAATTTAGATTTGGAGATATTTGTTTTTTTTTAGTTTTATACTGTATTTCAGTATAATAGTGTTAGGAGTTAGTTAGGATACCTCGTTTCCCATTTACTATCCAATTTCCGAGATATAATGTGTTAAGTAACGAAATTCAAAGCTGCGATTTTTCTTGTTACTAGAGAGAGAAAATTATAATAATCGAACTCACATCCACCATGGTTAGAGTCAGATCCTGTGCCTCTGTGCCACAACGTTTGGATTTTTTTGTTATTATTTTTCTGGTTTACTTTTTGTTATTATTTTTTAAGTGTTATTTACATTTCCTTTAAAAAACACAGCCCCAATTTTTTGACTTTTTGAATGTCAGAGTTATTACAAGTATTTTTTATGAATCTCCCTTTTTTTATAAAACTTCTATTTTATTTTATCTAAATAATTATTAATCCTAATTACTACACTTAATATTAAAATTAATGTATGTCTTATAGTCTATTAATAGGGTCCATGAATAATAAAATAAATTTCGTTAATTAAATACATAATTTTAATGATTTTCACTAGCTGTCTACATCATGTCTATTGAAAGGAATTTAAATATAATCCACTACCCTGTGCGAGCATCGATCCCACAACTATCGCATTACATTCAGACTCCACTCCACTAAACATTAGTACCAAATAATAACAATATAAGCATTTAAAATTACTTGCGCAATTTCTATTTAAAAGGACTTTTGAGACGCCACTCATATAATTTCCTATTCTACGGTGTCGTTACGATGTAATAATATATTCGTAAAATACCCGTCTCTACTTGGAATTGTGGAACGTGCGGCACGAGACAAACTGACTGTAATGTAAATTTAAGTATAATTGCCTGACACGGATTATTGCAAAATGTACGAGATCTGTCTTTGTGTGCTAATAAATATTACTTATCAAATAGTATTTTGTGTACTTTAAGAAAGATACATATTTAAAAAAAAAAGGTTCTCATTTTATAAAGGCCGTTGTGGCCCACCGGGGTACGGGAAGGTTGTGGATCGATTCCTACTCGAGAAAATGAAACTTCCTCCAGCCTCCAGAATTTAGCGGAAAGTGGGAAACGGAAGTGTCTTATTGGGAACGGAGTGACTTTACACTAGGTTCCCAGTTTCCCGCTGCCTACTCTTCTATGTGCGGGATACACATGAGGATAAAAAAATGTTTGGAAGGTGGATAAAAAGAACTTACAACGGACCTACGCTCAATTCTACCTAGTATTTCGGTAAAATTTAATTAGTGTATTTCTAGTAACATTGATATTTAAATCAAATATCAACAAATCATTGATGCTTATATTATTATATATGTAATATAATTTTAGTAATCTTTTTACTATAATTATGTATTTAAATAAGCCTAATCATAGAAGGTTTTTTGTACCTCCTTGACCTCAAAAACTTAACGCATATGTTATTACTTAAAAATATATTAACACTTATGAATCTCAATAGGCTTTCAACTTGTAATTAATTTGAGGTTAAATGCGTGTGTTATAATATAAAATATGTATAAATTACAACGAATATGAAGATCTGTGTAAAGTTTTGATATTGTATTTTTACAATATTTAAAAACAACATTCATTGTGTTATCCTCTTCCGTAGTTTGGATCAAACTAAGTTCGAGTACTTGATCCTATTAAATATAAATACATAAGTAAAACAACTATTATTTATAAAATTTATTTATTTTACATATTTACAAGCATAAATTTTACTTATAAATCTTTTATATACATAGTAACAATATAAATTGTACAAAAACAACTGTAATCATGATTTCATTCAATGAAAAAATAAAATTTAAAAAAGATATTATATAATATAGCAATCAAATGACAAAAACTGTAACAACATTCGCACTATTCGTAAAAAGATTGAAATCAACAAAAATTGTATAAAAAAAAAACCCAAACTATAACAATTATTTGCGCTATATCATTACAAACTTACCTTTATAATGAGAAAAGACTTGTACACATGTGGGGGGTTTTTTATTTCATAAACATTATCAGCCTCATTTTAATAGGTTTTGTTTATTAATTAATATTTATTTTATTTTAAAAAATCATTTAAAACATAAATTGTTATAAATATTTTTTAATTTGCCTTTCAATTTTTATATTTTAGGTTCACGCTGATACTGCATCATATTACAGGTTAGGCAGAGGGAACTTAGTGTTAACCCACAGTTTTGCCCACGCTCCACCACACTCCAGAACTCAACGCCGAGCTTTGTCTATACTAATATAATAAAGCGGAAGAGTTTGTTTGTTTGTTTGTATTTATCAGTGCGAGGAAATGAAAATAATGCATTCCCTCAAGTGAAAATTGATCCCACACCCGTCGGGTTTAGACTGTACTTATCTTATTATTTTCATTAAAATATAAAAAAAACATTATATTTTTTTATTATTATCATATATATAGGTACTATATGCATACATGTGTACAAGCCTATTCTGGTACTTAATAATAATTTCTCGGTCTCCGTTTCGGTAACGACAATATGATTTACCGTGAAATAACCGAACATATGGAACAATTTTTCTTTATATCTATAATCACTATATTAGATTTGTTTTGTTTTTATTACAAAATTTGTAAAAGTATTTCGAATAAACTAAATTTAAATTATAAGAAATATANTCAGCTAGTTGAAGACACACGGTGGCCGTGGTTCAACTAAAAACTCGTTTCGGTCCATCACTACTCCTTTTATGTTTGTCGTCTAATTATGCAACTTATGCAACGGCCGGACCTTGTACTCTTTTCTATTGTGCGTGCTAACGATGCTTCTAAGTGTTATCTGGAAACACGTTATGGTGATTTTATCACTTAATACAGGTAGCTATTAGATTTATTAAATAACTTAAATAATAATTTAATTGCAATTTTATTTTTTCCTAGCGATGATAGGTGTTGTCGTTTTAGATGGAATAAATGAATGTAATTTATCGCAAAGCTTAAGTTCAAATTTCAATATGATAAATTTTATATTTTCAATACCAAAATTTTTAATTCTGTTTGTCTTAAAAAAAAAATATAAAGTATTAAGTGAAATTAGTACTTAGAGGATATTACAAATATGGCTTCGGTTTCCCCTCCAGGAAATTAAATATTTAATATTTTCATTTCTTCGTCCTGGTGATAAAAAAAAACAAAACTCTATGCAAAATAGTTTCTTTCTAATATATTCTATCAGTTCATAATATTTTTAACTCTAATTATATTAATAGAAGCTGTTACCTGATTCACATTCTTTGAATGAAAGCTTTTCTGGTCAAATGCTTAGGAAGGTCAGGTTTACTTACATTTTTATTGAAAGTAAGTGTGAACGAGTAGTGTTGTTTATTTTTTAATAAAAATTTTATTCAGTGATGAAGAAATCAAGTTTTTTTTTCTTTTTTTACAACGGTTCACATTTTATCTTTTATTTTATAGAAAGTAAGGCAAAATTATTATAAAATTAGCATTATACGTAGTCCATAATAGACACCCTCATTTGAACATGTCGTGTCCAATACTATGTAACTCTCTATGGGTAATAATTTAAGTAACATTTTGCTTTGTTTCTTCTCAATTAATTAATTATCATAACTACCCGCATCTATCTGTCATATTAATATTAAATGATGAAAAATGAGAAACGAACAAGATTCTTACTTTTTAGAAAAATATATAAAATTATTACCGTAGCGGGATTTGAAAATGCACCTCTTGATTACACACACCTATTTTAGTGCATCTAAAGTATTAGAGATAATTATATAAAAAAAAAATCGAAACAGTACTACAATACACATCACTTATTATTTTCAGCCATGTAACTATTTAAAGATATCAAAAATAATTAATTAATTTTAATTAAACTAAAGCCAAAAGATATGAACAACGGAAACATAATTGGTGTTACGGGTCAACTGAAAAAAAGAATTAGATATGCTAGGTCACCTATATAGATAAACAATTAAAGTCTGTCTGTGGGAAAATGATAGGATGACATGCAATATTTGCAAAACAATTGCTTAGAGGTTAATCAGTATATATTGCGTGTATGAATTAAATGATAAAAAAATAATATATACAGTATAAATGACTAGTGTCATTATTTTTCATTGTGACTAATATAATGAATTGTAAGAAATCAAAAGAAAATCTATTAGTCACTGTATTACATACCTTATTCTATTTTTTGTAGCTTCACACTGTATCATACAGCAGGGTAGGCAGAGGGAGTGAGGGTGTGTTGAGACTCTTCGCTGCTCACTTTCCACCGAGTTCTAGAGGAACTGAACTGAACGTTGTTGAACTTTGCCTCGAAACCAGAACGTAGAAATGAAAATATAATTTAATATTTGAATTTCTTCCCTCTAGTATCGGTTCCTCGAGTGGGAATCGTAAAAAATAAGTTTATACTTATAATAAACGCATTGTATAATTAATATTTCATAAGTACAGTTTATTATGCGGAGGAGAGTATCTCTCTTTTTAAATTAATTGATTTCTTTTTACTTCTCAAAAAGCGGAAGATATAAAACAGTATTAAGCGCTCACGCCCAGGTTAATTTAAAATTGCAAAGGAACATAACATTGCCATCATATTAGCATAACTGACGTGGGTATATAAAAATGTAGAGCTATTAAGATTACGCTAGTATCTAAAAGTGACCTTGCTACTTCTTTGTCCACAGCACATAAATCATATCACTACCTAAAAAACATTGGGGGTTCCGTACCAATTTCAGGATTGTATTGTTGATTTTTTATGTGGGTTTCTGCTATAAAATATCCATAAATTTTCACTTTTCTGATTTTTCTCTTTATTTGTATCACAATTTCTCAGTTTGTGCCAAACTTCATAACTGTAGTTAGAAGTACCCTAAAGGTTTTTATTACGCGGCAAATTTCATAGATTTTGATTGCGTTGACTTAGAACTTGATTTTTTCTGTGATCTAAAGGACCGTAAATCTGAATGTTTCATATTAATTTCACCTTGATACATTTACGCAAACGGTCTAAGATGAGATCTCTTGACTGATGGACAAGAAAGTGAGGGTATAAGGATTCCATTTTTACTTTTTTGAGGTACAGAACCCTAAAAATTATAAATTAAATTAAATTAAATTATTACTTAGCCTTTACCTTTAGTGTATTCTAAAAAGATGCCAAATAATATTTTATATATACGAGTATCTTATACATATTCTTATAGTAGCATCAAGATAATCGCTTAGTTATATTTCATATTTTTTTCCTTTTACATACATACCTTCCGCATGAAGGGAAAGAGAGGAATGTTCAAAACATTTTCATTGGCGGGCGGTGAAATATAATACGAGACTATGGAAACACGTGGGCACATTATAATCATGTATTCTGCCCGAATCAAATTCGAATCCACAATCATGACTTTCCAATACAGTTTTTTGGCTTTTTATTTTACGCTGTATCCTTTTCACCAGCAAGGTCGGCAGAGGGATCCTGGGGTTTCGTGTTGACTGGCGGAACTGGCACTGCCCTTTGTATCAACATTTTTATAATCAATATAAAGATATAATTCCTTGATGTAATTAAGCAATAACAACTACGACGGTAACATTTTATACTAAATGTTACCGTCTGACTATTTTAAAAAAGTGATAAAAAACTATGATTATTATTATTATTTAACAAATAAACCTTAACGCGTTTGTAAACTAAAAAAAGGCAATTTAAGTGTTTTACGTAACTAAAATTCATATTTATAATGAACGATCTACAATATGTCTTCCTAGAAGTATAATAACGTATTTAATCTAACATAGACTTTTTAATTACAGTATAAATGTCAAACATTTTTAAATATTAAATGTTTATGACACTTTAAATGTAAACATGATTGAGCTTTTTAGATTTATTTTTATGTACCGATTGTGAGTGCGATCGAATCGCATTCAATGCAAATGCCAGCATCATTAAGTGCAAGCTATCTTATCTTAGATCTTAAATAACGTATTGCTAAAACTGAGGTGCTACATCTATATCCTACTAAAAGTTATTAGGCTATTTGGGTTAAATTTAGATTTGGAGCTATTTATTGTTTTTTTTTGTGTTAGGCGAAGTTAGTTAGTATATCTCGTTCCCTATTTACCGTCCAATTTCCGAGACATAATGTGTTAAGTAGCGAAACTCAAAGCTGTGATTTTTCTTGTTACCTGGGAGACAAAATTATAATAATTTCCAGAGAGAGAATCGAACTCACATCCACCATGGTTAGAGTCAGTTCCTGTGCCACTGTGGACGTTTGGACTTTTATGTTATTATTTTTCTGGTTTATTTTTGTTATTTTTTTTAAGCGTTATTTACACTCTAAAAAAACTATTACCGCGCACCCGCACTTTATTATAAGCATTTTTTATGAATCTCTCTTTTTTTTAAGAATCCAATTTTTTTATCCAAATAATTATTAATCCTAATTACTACACTTAATTTTAAAATTAAATCGTGTCTTGTAGTCTATTGATAGGGGTTTGTTAAATAAACTCATAATTTTAGTGATTTTTGCTAGCTGTCTACATCATGTCTATTGAAAGGAATTTAAATATAATCCATTCCCCTGCATCCTAGCATCGATCCCACAACTATCGCATTACTAACAGACGCCACCCCACTGAACGTTAGTACCAAATAATAACAATATAAACAATTACAATGACTTGCGCAATTTTTATTTAAAAGGACTTTTGCGATTATTAAACGCTACTCATATAATTTCCTATTCTACGGTGTCGTTACGACGTAATAATATATTCGTAAAATACCCGTCTCTACTTGGAATTGTGGAACGTGCGGCACGAGACAAACTGACTGTAATGTAAATTTAAGTATAATTGCCTGACACGGATTATTGCAAAATGTACGAGATCTGTCTTTGTGTGCTAATAAATAATACTTATCAAATAGTATTTTGTATACTTTAAGAAAGATACATATTTCTTTAAAAAAAGGTTCTCACTTTTTTAAAGGCCTTTGTGGCGTAGCGGCACAACCGTTTAACTGTATACGGGAATATTGTGGACTCGATTCCTACTCCAGGAAATGAAACTTTCTCCAGCCTCCAGAATTTAGCGGAAAGTGGGGAACGGAAGTGTCTTATTAGGAACAGAGTGACTTAACGCTAAATTCCCAATAAGACACTTCCTACTCCTCTATGCGCGGGATATAGGTGAAGATAAAAAAAATGCTTGGAAGGTGGATGAAAAAGAACTTACAACCTACCTATGCTCTATTCTACCTAGTGTTTCAGTAAAATTTTATTAGTTTATTGAATATTTTATAAATATAAAATATTTTTAGTAACATCGATATTTAAATCAAATATCAACAAATAATTGATGCTTAAATTATTATATATGTAATATAATCTTACTAATCTTTTTATATTATGTATTTAAATAAGCCTAATCATAGAAGGTTTTTTGTACCTCCTTGACCTCAAAAACTTAACGCATATGTTATTACTTAAAAATATATTAACACTTATGAATCTCAATAGGCTTTCAACTTGTAATTAATTTGAGGTTAAATGCGTGTGTTATAATATAAAATATGTATAAATTACAACGAATATGAAGATTTGTGTAAAGTTTTAATATTGTATTTTTACAATATTTAAAAACAACATTCATTGTGTTATCCTCTTCCGTAGTTTGGATCAAACTAAGTTCGAGTACTCGATCCTATTAAACACAAGTAAATAAAACAACTATTATTTATAAAATTTATTTATTTTACATATTTACAAGCATATATTTTACTTATAAATCTTTTATATACATAGTAACAATATGAATTGTACAGAAACAACTGTAATCATGATTTCATTCAATGAAAAAATAAAATTTAAAAAAAATATTATATAATATAGCAATCAAATGACAAAAACTGTAACAACATTCGCACTATTCGTAGAAAGATTGAAATCAACAAAAATTGTAAAAAAAAAACCAAACTATAACAATTATTTGCGCTATATCATTACAAACTTACCTTTATAATGAGAAAAGACTTGTACACATGTGGGGTTTTTTTTTTATTTCATAAACATTATCAGCCTCATTTTAATAGGTTTTGTTTATTAATTAATATTTATTTTATTATAAAAAATCATTTAAAACATAAATTTTTATAAATATTTTTTAATATACCTTTCAATTTTTATATTTTAGGTTCACGCTGATACTGCATCATATTACAGGTTAGGCAGAGGGAACTTAGTGTTAGCCCACAGTTTTGCCCACGCTCCACCAAACTCCGGAACTCAACGCTGAGCTTTGTCTATACTAATATAATAAAGCGGAAGAGTTTGTTTGTTTGTTTGCATTTATCAGTGCGAGGAAATGAAAATAATGCATTCCCTCAAGTGAAAATTGAACCCACACCCGTCGGATTTAGACTGTGCCACTGTTTATTATTTTCATTAAAATATAAAAAAAAAACATTATATTTTTCGAAATTATTATCATATATATAGGTACTATATGCATACATGTGTACAAGCCTTTTCTCGTACTTAATAATAATTTCTCGGTCTCCGTTTCGGTAACGACAATATGATTTACCGTGAAATAACCGAACATATGGAACAATTTTTCTTTATATCTATAACCACTATATTAGATTTGTTTTGTTTTTATTACAAAATTTGTAAAAGTATTTCGAATAAACTAAATTTAAATTATAAGAAATATAAGAAATTGGCCAGATTTTTATCACATATTAAACTGTAAACATAATGGTTGAATTATCATTTTTAGGAATAAAAAGATAAAAAAGGATTTCACATAAATTACTAAAAGTATATAAAATATATGACAATATATCTGACATTTTGCATATATTGAAATTTAAGAATATTTAAATAGGTTATTTATAAATTTGACGG
>JAKRZM010000001.1:4887-28868 GCA_036379175.1 Heliconius cydno galanthus | reverse complement strand
ACTGATGAAGAATATATTAATGCATTACTTGGCCTAATAATAATATTAACTAATTTCAATAACTTATCATTTTGTAAGAGTTATTCAGTTAGTTGTCACGACCTTAGAACGTATTTGAAATATTTGATTCTATTTTTGTGTTTTGTTTTTTTAGTACTTTTATGTTTGTTAAAGAATAAGAATTGATTATTAAAGATGGTCTACATACTTTACGAATTATTTTAATACTATTTTTTTTGTATTATACCAACAATCAACATAATAAGTAGAATGGGACAAATTTGTCACGACGGCGGTTCTAGGGGGGTCTCAATCTTCGGCACTTCTAGTGTTAATATTATACATTTAGTCAATAATATTATTTACATAAAAATTACAAAGTAATGAGTCAATAATTCCAAGAACTTGACAATAAAGCAAAATATTATTATTAAGCAATGCAAAATGTCAATTTTACCTAAATCACATTGTTTAATGTTGAATTATATTTAATTTAAATATCATAATTATTTTTTTTAACTTCACGCTGCACCCTCATACATATATCAAGGCAGGAGTAACCTTTAAACGTTAAGGCACTCCATTCCCCACTTTACGAGAAGTTTTGGAAACATTTCGTGTTGAGTACCGGATCTCAACGCCACGCTTTATCCTGATATCAGAGCAAGAAAATGCATATATATTCATTTCCCCCGATTGGACTCGAACCCACAACCGTCACATTTCCAGTTACACACTGTGCCATAATTTAAATATCATACAACAATTACCAATGGGCATTAGGGTCTGGTGAATCATCAGATCTTTCTTCCCAGACGGGAGCGGGCACGCGGAACGGCTGCGGCGGCGGCAGCGGCTCCGGCGTCGGCGGCTCGATCGGCCCATTCTTAGTGCCAAACGTCACCTTGATTGCATGTACGCAGGATACGTACACCAACAGGCAAGTTAACACCTGGGGGTAAGAAATTTTGGATTATTTAACATTTTATTCAATTTGAGAGTCGATCGTTTGATAGCACCTGAATGTAAATGGTTATCAGTTAAAAGTTGGAGAGAGGGGAGGGGAACGAGATAGAGAGGGACAGAGGGTTTTAAGGTCCAGAGGCGCTATATACTGCATAACTAAAAAACTTCTTTAAGGTAGTGTCAAGAACAATATAAGTGGTAAAGATCAGTCGAAAAAAATATACTTATTCCCCTGAGTGAAGATTGAACCCACAATCTTCCCCTTAACAAAGAGAAGCTGGCCCACTGCGTCACAATGGCGTCACTTTACATAATATATTATCTACACGTTTCGATATCGGAAGTTTACATATAACAAATTATGATTGAGGAACTATCTATTTATCAGCGTCAACTAAAAGTAAATGTGTTGAAATGGAACGTAACACCACTACAGCGTTCATACAATCTCTATTATGAAAAGTTGCTATTTTGACATCTTAATGCATCTATTATAATGTTATACATACTTATTTATAGTTATTTTCATCTAAAATAATAGCTTTGAAATATATGTATGTGCGAGTAGATAATTAATTCGTGAGATTTTTAAATAGTACAGATTTAAAGCTACCATTGAAACTAACATAAATTAATTTATATTGAACCAAAAAAAAAGTCTCACAGCCTTGGAACCATTAAGAATTATCACTTATCTATTCTCACGCTTCTCTTCCTATCATCAAACAATTTTATTACAAATACAGACGTCCAATAATGAACTGAATACCAACGTAACACTACTATTGCTTCGGTGTTGAAATGTGGGCGGCGAAACAAATTTACATGATTACTAAATAAATGATGCTTTTAAATGTTGTCTTAAAGCCTTTTGTACTAGAACGATAATCTTAACTAGATAATGGTTCACAAAGGTAAGACATATTTTTATACTAACATTTTGAATTGTTAACTCAACGATAATTGGTACAAAAAATACTTACAGTTTATATGTTTTTGTTTGGTAATTTTTTTACCAATGTTACATATAAACAACAAGACTATTATGATGTTAAAGGTAAGTGAAGCAATATTTTATCTCAAACGGAGATCGAATCCGCTACCATTAACGCAAAAATTTTCAGACACACTCGTTACAGCTATTGCAATTAGCATTGTTTTTTGCTATATTAACACATCTATTCATAGCCTCGTATTTCCATCGTTTTTAATAAATCTTACGCTTTATCAAACTATCTTGATGATTTTATTGCTTATCTTAGTTCTAAATTGCTTAAGTTAATTCACCGTGCAAAATTATTTAGCAATAGGTTTAGTTCTAGGGATTTTAAAGTGTTTCGATATAATCAAATGCGTTATCACAATGAAGGATGTTACATTCACATTCTGAATTCTACCTTTTAGCGGAACAACGGTCTAATTGAAATAATTACGTTAAATTAATTCAGTATGTGAACATGCGCCGGTCTTGCATATTCAAAGCGTATTTCGATCGATATTGGCCTAGTATAATTACAATAGCGAAATTTACATTTACATTTTTTTTTAGTACTTTTAGATTATTATATTTGAAATAAAAAAAACCCAAAAAAAAAAACTTACACGGAAGCTAAGCGGAAGAGTCATGTTTATTTGGTCACGTGTGCTACTCTGTCATGCAACTGTCAAATCTGAAACAAGAAAATTTTATATTAGACGATTTTCGATAACTGTAATTTATATAATTTAGAGACTGTCATAATTATTTATTAAATTGTATTTTTTTTCTAATATGAAGGTAATCTTTATGCTTTACCATATTTTGCATATTATAGTTGCTTCCCCTAACAATGCAGTGCATGAGAAATAGTTGACCGAGTTAAAAAATATAAAAATAATAAAATAACGAAATTAAAAATTAAATTATATAGTATATTATTACAATTATTACAATAATAAAAATTAAATAAACATTTAAATTTAAATCTCTCCTATTAAACAAAAAAATAATAGGCTTGTAACTTAATAATCAAAACTGTAAATTTACACTATATCTTTTATTAAAACCAATATCTCCAATATCCACTTCAGTATATCAATATTTAGAGTAACTAAAAACAAAATGAAAACCAACAGGCATAATAAATATGCCTACAAATAAGTAATTTGTAACAATTTATCATGTTTCAACTACCGTCATTATATTACAAGTGATTATGAAAACTTGTAAAAAGGTGAACTGGTAACTGATCTCCTTCTATCGCGATGTATCGCGTAAATGGAGCTTGATATTTCATTACAATAAGTGTTATGCGTACGTACGCGATTATATCTGTATGGAGTGGACTGTTTACTTGTAACAATGTGGTGCAATGCTTAGAAGACATAGATAATATAAGAAATTAACATAAATTTACTTTTACTTTACTTTTTTTTTAACTACACAGGGTAGGCAGGGAGCAACCTAGTGTCCGTCCCCATTTTTCAACGATTTCTGGAGGCATTGACTGTTGATTGGCGGTACTCAACGCCGCGCTTTGCCTCGACTGAGGATCGAACCCATAACCAGTCGCATCGGCGCTAGCAGACACCTGGCCTCTACGTTACGCTTTTATTGTAAAAAGAACTAAATTTTAAATCGGTTATGAATCTAGGTTCCCTCTGCCTAACCTGCCGTTTGCGGCATGCAACGTGAAGCTAAAAATAAATATAACAATAATATAATAAACTATAATAAAAAATTAAATCATAGTGAAAATTATACAGATAAAGTCATCTACGCTAAACGTCATTCATATTATTTAATCATACATTTCATTTTCGATATTCGGCACAGTCATTTATTTGTATTATCTAAATTTGAAGCTATTGAAAGTTAAGCAATAATAATTTAATATCTCAGAAATAGCACGTGTCTACGTAAACAGTAAGTAATGGATGTTCGCATCAGATAATGCAATCGAGATATGTAGATTGAAGGACAACTCACGAGCTTGCATATTAGATATGGACAGGTTCTGCAAAGGAGCTATTATATTCATAATAACAATGCAATTTTCATAAATATTCGCTTCTTAATTAAAATATTAAATAGTGATCCAGTAAAAAGAATATGGATAGTGGATATATATTTCTAAAGTTGAAGTACAAAATAATAATTCACTGTTTTATTACAGAACGCTATTAAAATTTACATAAGTTTTATATATTTTTATATATAAGTTATAGTGTATAGGCACAATTAAAACAATAAAGTTTATAAATCATAATTATGAAATATTATGCATGATTTTTTCAGTTCACGCTTCCCGCATATAGCAGGATAAGTAAAGGGAACCTAGTGTTAACACTCGGTTCCCACTTTCCGCCGAATTTTCAAAGCATTACGTGTTTAGTGGCGTAACTCAACGCCGCGCTTTAAGATAATTATATAAGGTAAATTGCTAATTGAAACAATCGTTCATCTAATATGTGCATAGCTACAAACCAATTGATGTACAAATTGTTATCTCGAGTCTTTATTTGCATATAAAATTGATTTTTCATAGTTTTGCTTAATTCTAATCGCGTGTGATTGCGTACTTAAACCATGAACTTCAACGCCAATTGATTGTTCCGTAAAAGCTTATTACGAATGGTTATTACTTAAGGCAAAGATTTCCTAAACGATCACGAATACTTACGACTTAACCTTACTACATCATAATTATATTACAAAATTAATTTTACGGTTTAGATCATTTCATTTAAGATGTGTTATTTTTGAAGTAAATTATTGTAAATTCCATTATCGCACTCGTAATTTTAGATTTTTCGTCTAGTGTATAATATCGTGTGCAAAAAGTTATATATATATATATTAATAAGAGTTATTTTAGATATTCTGTACTTGTTGGCCATTGATACGTTTATATAATGCAATAAGCTATTTATTATAACAACTAAAGGAGATAAATAGATAAGACAGATATAATTATGTTAATTAAAATTCCATACTAACAAACAATCATTTCCTAGGCTTAATATATTATTAAGATGCTAAGCAAAATTTTTCCACTAAATAATTATACTTAATTATTTAGTAAGAAAAAATCTTAATACTTTACTATCATTATTAAAAATACGTACATATAATTTTACTCGAGAATTAAATCCTTCTCCTTTTATAGATTGAAAAAAATATTTTCATTAAAGATATTTGAGCAGTGTAAACTGTGACTGAAATACCGATAGTTGATTGGCGAATATTAGACTTTACCGCTTCACTAATTTTAGATATCAATCGCACCGTGGAATGCGACCCTTGTAAATTAAACTAATACTAGCAAATTGACGTTCTGTATATGTATAAAGAATTTATTGAATTACCGATGTTCTATTTACGAATATATATTTTAGGTTCACGCTGTATCCCGCACACAGCAGGGTAGACAGAGGGCACCAAATTGGAGGGAGAGGGAGACCAAATTCTGTAGGCATTACGTGTTGCGATTTGCATCGATATCAGGGTGAAAAAATGGAAATATTTCATTTCTTCGAGTGGGAATCGAACTTACAACCTGTCACGTTTACAGTCACGACCTGCGCCACTACTGGCTTAACTTGTGGTGTTGGGTGTACTTAGATATAATTAGATATAACTTCTAGTTAAGTGAAATAATTGTATTGAGTTTAATGCTATTTTAATTGACGGTTGATACTTTAAATTCTGGGGGAATGCTAAAGTACTGTAAATGTTTTCGTTTAATTGATTGCTTTGATGTAGTGGGATTGGTCGTTCGCTATTTTAAATGTAATGTATGTGAACACCGAAAGTTCAGTATAATGACAGTGTTACTATGATATATCTTAAAAAAAAGTAAATAAAAGTTTTAAAAAGTAAATTAAAACTTTTGGTATTGTCAATGTTATTTAGTTAATAATATAAACAAACAAAAGCATCTCTGCCCATCCATATATAATAGGGTAGGCAAAGTAGCAGTTTCTTGAGTGGAAATCGAATCAACAACTATAGCGTTTATATACATTGTTCCGCTTCGCAGGATATCCTCGTTATTGCGTAATAATAAAAAATAAATATGTATTTAAGTAAACTACTATTACTATTTAACTAAATTATAATTTTATATTTCTCTTTCAGTATTATAATGCACATTTAATCATACATTTTCATCTTATTATTATACCTTACAGGGAGGTAGAAATTAAGATTCCTAATTGATAATATAATAATACGTTTATTTTATTAAACCTGGTTTAATCTACAGTTATAATATATTAACCGCACCTGTTGAATTCACTTAAATTAAATACGGTTATAATTTGCTTGACCTTTTACCAATAAAACAGTTAACAATGTGTCAGAATATTTAACCATTCCTTTAATAATTATATATGAATCAAAATAAAATGTTATGCCATTAACAATTGACATTTTATTAAACTATGTATGAATGGACATTTACGGTAATATAAATGTTAAGATAAATATTTTTTTTTATTAAAAATCTATGAAAAGAATTCTCACAGATGGTTACTAGAAAAAATTCTATAACGTATTTCCAAAAGATTTACTGTTATCTATACATATAATACAATTTTAAATTAGCAATGTAATGTAGTAATTAGTTAATGGAAACGAAGTGTCCTAACACTAGGTTCACAGGTTCCCTCTGCCTACTCTGTATAGGATACAGTGGAACGCTAAAAAAATGGAGAGAAATAAGCCAAGTTGAGTGGATAAAGAATGCTTGTTAAACATGATAATAACATAATTATTAATAACATAGTTATTAATTATTAATTTCCTTCAATCAAATATTTATTACCCGATACCATCATGAATTTCACTAAGAATCATTATACACTTAAAGTAAAAAGGAAAGCGTGTTCATTAGATAATCCGTAACAGATAAGGTGTATAACATGTTATTTAGTATTATATTTAATAAACACTTACATAAGAATAATGTTACAGTAACTTTAGACTAAAAAATCCAATATGATTAATATGGAATAGTTATCAGTTTTTTTTCCGATTTTTCAGCGATAAGAAAACTTGATTATTATCACATTAATACGTTAGAACGACTTATATCTAATGAGTATATTTATATTCAAAAAGCCGTAACGTTTCTATCCATTTGGTTTGAAACGTAACGACTTTTTTTAAATCCACACACAGCAGGGTAGGCAGAGGGAACCTCATGTCAAGACACTACGTTCTCCACTTTCTGTCATTTATATATTAATAAGTGAAGAAATGTTTATCACGAAATTTGTGCGAACGAATTTTATAAGCATCAAAATCTATAATTATTAAATTTTGAATATTATATTTAACAATGTGTCAACTAAGAGAGACGATTAAAATAAGAAGCTATAAATAGTGGCTTTCAATTCACGACTCCCACAGCATCTATGAATATTATTATGCAATTAACTGACTACTATACATGCCCTTTCTGACACTGGCACTTAAACACTATAGCTAATTAAAATTTATGTCAGACAACATAGTTAATTGAAATAAATATGATTTCCATGCTTTAGTAAAATTATCTCTACTAAAATAATAAAACGAATCAGCTTCTGTTCTGGGACCAGTCGAGGCGCAGGGCCACAAGCGTGCGTAAGCCTGACAGGTTGTGGGTTCATTTCCCACTCGAGGTAACGAAATATTTAATATTTTCAGTTTCTCAATCACGAGGCAGAAGCGCGGAGTTGAGTACATCCACTCAACACGCAGTGCCTCCAGAATTCGACGGAAAGCGAATAATTATAATTTTAACACTAGTTTTTCTCTGCCAAACTGTCTATGTGCAGGATACAGGGCGAAGCTAAAAAAAAGAAAGAGTTTCTTTGGTGCTAATTTCAGAAACTAGTGGTTCGAAAAATGTTTTTGTGTTGAATAGTATATATCGAGGAAAGCTGTAGGCAATATTACATCAGGTTGATCGTTCCTATGAAACCCTCCGTACTTGTACCAGTCAGAGTTACCTCGGGCACTTAGAAAGTGTCATGTGTCATACAAAATTCCTAGTTACTTTCATTTTGCCACGGAGGTAAAGTCGCGAGTAAAAGCTTACTTAATGAGACTATTATATAATGACATACCTAATTATTTAGTGACGTTTATGATATTTTGAATTGTATATTAAATAAATTATGAAGGGGGAATAACTAAATTTGAAACATCGTAGTTATTATGCTATAATTATTATGTGTAATAAAACTATTGAAATGAAACGTTAAATAACAATAAATCATAAAAGAGGAAGTATCAAATATGGTATATATGTAAGCCCTTTCTCTACGTAAGGCATTGAGAAAGGTAATAGTGTGAACAACGTCAAAATGAGTTTCACATGATACATCTAAAATGACAATCGATATATTAATAACAGTAGTTTGTAGCTCAGTTAAAGCTATCTTGTTCTATAGCTAGCTACACTCATTGCAAGGAAGGCTGAGGGAACCTGGGAACCTGCGTGTTGAGTGGCGGAACTCGTTATCAAGGCAAAGAAAATAAATAAAGTGATAGCCGAAAATTTTCGCTGACGACGTAACGGGCGGTAACTAGTATAAAAAACTTTGCCTTACTTTATATTATCATAAAATGTAGTAAGTCATTAAAACAACTTGTATCGCTAACGATCCTTCCTTTTTACATTGACATGGTCTCTTCTATGAAGGTCTCACATTGTACATGTGATTACGCTTAACCACGGCTGTCATTAAACACGTAATGCGCATCTTTAATATCCGTTTAAAACTATAAGAAAACTTACAATACAAATAAGTGAAAAAAAATTACAGGTTTTTTATTGAAAAAAATCATTACAAACTTAAGTTTGTCAATTTTTATAAGTTGTCCCAATGTAAACTGCGGCGTTGAGGTTCGCAATTCGTCCGTCTAGAATTCTGGCGAAATATAGTAAACAGAGTATCTTGTCACTCGGTTCTCTTAAACTACATTAAAAGCCAATATATATAGTTAGTGGATAACACTTTAAAAAACCTTAAAAATAAATAAATATATTATAAAAAATATTCTAATCCCCAAAAAACCACAACAAGCCTGCTCTACACTACCACATAATTAAAACCGACGGCATTCATGAGCAGTAAATGACATCATAAATTTCATGGGACAAGGTTACTTTACATCGCGGTACGACGACGAGGTAATGACATAACTGAAGTTGATTTATAGCAACCACAAAATACGTCGTGGTATTTAAAAAACGGTAATAAAACGATTCACATCCCACATTAAAATTAAATAGTATGCCATCACCATATATTTATTTCTGTAGATTGATATTCTAAAAAACATTATATATAATAAAAAAATTAAGACTATAAGCGCAATATAGTCATGTCCGTCTCTGGTAACAAGACAAAGCTAAGAAGTGCCGCAAGTGGAAATGTCTTAATAGGAACAGAATGGGCACTAGGTTCCCAGGCCCCCTAGAGGTAGGCCCATTGCTATGTGCGTTAAGAAAAAAAACTATCATTTACATCCTGCATAGTGCACAGAGATATTTAGGATAAAGTATAAAAGAGATTATTTTTAAGAATATGTACTTACTGTTCTTTATATTTGTGTTGTACATAAAAAATGGGAAAATAGAATTTGCAACAATGATTTCTATATTTCTTATAAAATATTATTTATTTGCTTTTGCAATCTCTATTTTCCTTACAATAGCTATGGTTTAAAAGCCATAAACTACCTTTTTCTCTCATAATTGTATAATTATTATAAAGAATAGGAAAGTTCTATTACAATAATTGCAATTATTTGAAGGGCGGTCACAATGATTAATTGCTAATATGTCATTCAAGTGTCGTTGTATGAAGCTGGATTATAATTGAATTTTGATATTAATATTTATTTATTTAAATGTTATTACGTAGGAATATTTTCATGTTTAATTTATGAGTATACATCAGCTTCACGCTGTATACCGCATGTAGCAGAGTAGGCAGAAGGAACCTAGTGTTAAGATACTCCGCTCACTTTCCACCGAATTGGAAGGCATTGCGTGATGAGTGGCGGAACTTAACGCTGTGCATAGCACCAGAGTCAAGAAATAAAAATATTAAATATATGACATCTTCGAATGAAAATCGAATTCCCAATATGTCTCGTTTTCAATAGTCCAGCATGAGATGTGAGTTTTAATGTCACAATTTTATCATATAATAAAAAAAAAAGATCTTTTAAAAAGATCTATGATATAATTAGATTATATTATAATCTAAGACATTGAACAAACACCACGAGTAATAATTATTGTATTATAATATAGTTATGTACAATACCTATAATATTTACTAGTTAAAAATGAAACAAATCCAATAATAATATCCTTTTATACCAACCTAATATATGTATTTACACACTATTACTAAATTAGAAACACAAAAAGTAATTTATTACGCTACCGTCAAAATATTTGTAATTGTAGGCTTTGTACAGAATATATAAACATTTAGCCTCATTATAATTCCATGTAAAGTCATTGCTAGCAGAATATATTAAGTGACGTCATAACTGAATTTCCTCACCGCTAAAAAATAAGTAGTGTTTTATTTCAAAGATCCATATTTTATTTTTAAAAATTTCGTTTATTAGAATAATTTTATTATTTTAGCGCTTCTCACGTTTTCACACTAAATAATTTATTTTCTCCAAGGGGAATCAAACCCACGCACTGTGCCACAGACCCACGACGGCCGTAGCATATTTTATTCAAAAAACTCATTCAGTAAAAGGTACATATATGTATATAAAACAAATGATTAGCGTCGGACATATATAAATGTAAAAATCATATTATCATACTAAATAATATTATAAATGTGAATGTAAGTTTGTCTGTTACGCTTTCACGCCAAAACTTACTTAACTAATTATTTTGAAACTTTGTACACATATTTTTATTAAAAAGAACATAGGACACTTTTTGTGAAAGAAAAAATATCTTTTTGCTATAATATAAACACTATTTTAAGCGAGCGACGCCGCGTTTGGGTCTCTCTTGAGTTATTATATAATGTTCAATATCGTTATAATAAAACGTCTATATAGCCTCCTTATCATTTAGTTTTATATTTTCATTTGTTTTATTTTAATCTTCCAAAAATTCTTAAGCCGTACATAATTTACAACATCTATATAAGATTAAACATTGAAGAATTGAAAAAATATATGCGTGTACTAATTTGGATCTCCATGTACGATGGCACATCGTAATAGCTGCCTTTATAGGGCAAAAGATTGGTCGCAGCAATAAATCGTTCCAACTGTGATCATCACGATTTTCTTAGTTCCAGAGAAGGCTCGTAACGTCTTCTTCAAAATGATATGACAGCATGTATATACCAATGTAATATTTATTCTTAGAGTGTTAGTGTATACACACTAGTTTTCTTTTGGTCTTGTTTGTTTTTAATTACACATTTTCCAAAGCCACAAAGAAAGGTGCTTTTAAGAATCGAAAACTAAAGAATAGAAAATTTAATTACACACAAAAAGATATTGATGATTTATATTGTGGGTTCAATTCCCACTCTAGGAAATTCAACATTTAATATTTTTATTTCTTCGCTCCGGTATCGAAAGCGCGGCGTTGGGTTTCGCCATTAAATATGCAATGCCTCGAGAATTCTGAGGAAAGTGAGATGTGTATGTATCTTAATACTAAACTCCCTCCTTTCCTGTTACACGCGGAATGCAGCGTGCAAAAAAGAAGGATATTATTTAACTTAAATATTGCTGCATAACCATAATGTTAAAATTTATGTAGCCTACGATTCTTCATATAAAGGTATTTTAAGTTATGGAGCTAAAAGATACTTTTCCATATTGCCTTATTTAATCTCGAAGGCTGATTATCATTTAAAATCATAAGTTAAACTCCAAGATTAATATTTAATACGGCCTTTTATCAATGTTAATATTATATATTTTATCTACGGTCTAATGGGTTGTTTTACCATTTATAAATTATCTTACGCTAGAAAATAAAAATATATTAATTCGCACTTTATATAATAAATAATAAAATTTCTTTTTGTGCGAATGGATCTATTTCTATTTTCTAGCGTCACGCTATATGTCGCACACAGTAGGGTACATAGGTAAGTTAGTGTTAAGATACTCCGGTCACCGGTGAATAACCTTTATTAATTTAAAAATCCCTAACATACCTAATTAAAATTAAAGTGTTTTTTTTTCTACAGCTGTCATAGCTTTATATTTATTGTGTAACCATAAACTCTATATAAATAGACTATATCAAAATATTATGTAGTGACACATCACTCCATTTTCTTATCTTAAGTTCAGCTTCCTAGTAATATACATATAATACCTAAATATTAAATTCTCAGGCTATTGTTCAATATCGAGAGATTTATGTGCCTCTGGCTTCCTTACAATATGCGTACTTTATGGACCAGTATTGGAGAAACAACTTATCGATAGTATTGTTCTCGCGTGAAGAAAGTAGGTCAGTGTGACAGGTGTTCTATTTTGAAGAACTAAGATCTAGAAATATTGTATGAGAATTTAAGTTTGTTGAACTTAGATGTAAAGAAAAATAATATTTCTTGTTCGTGGAGCAATGAGTGGGAATCGAACGCAGAACCCTGTGCCACAACTTGCCTGACATCATTGTACATAGGTAATACTTTTATATATTTAGAACTAGTTTTTGCGACGCCATTGTTTTACTTAAACGTAATTTAGTTGTTGTTTATAGAAATAAAGCGGAAATCATTTAAAGGTCACATGAACATCCTTCAAAGATTTAATGATATAATTAATGAAAATATTTTTATATGTAAAATGGTTTATTTAAAAAAAAACTCAACATCTATTTATTATAATTTAAGTATAAGAAGAAGATTTTATGTGTGGAAAAAAAATAGGAAAATTTTATACGATAATATAAGACTTTTTTGTGGAATATAAATTTAAAATAAATTACACAGGACATAAATGCAGTTTGAAACGACTACTGCCATTCTGTTAGTATTTTTTTTTGTTTTTTTTCAGCTTCACGCTGTATCCCGCATATACCAGGAGGAGAGAGGGAACCTAGGGTTATGACACTCTGTTCCTCACTTTCCGCTGCGCCATGAAGACCTCATATTAAATAGCAACAAGTTATATATATTAAAACATAACTAAATTACATAACTATCATTAGGTATAATTATAGTATAAGTTCGATAAATACAATTAAGAAGATAATTAAAAGAAGAAAAAAAAAACAAATACATCAACATGCAAAAGAATAGCCGGCTCTATGCTTCAGTGCTGCCGCGCTAAGTTCACGGCCAGCGTCTCTGTAGATTCTAAGATATATGTAGAAAAAACGCATGCTAGGTACAAGTATATATAACGTGTAATGTATATAAAAACTAGTTTTTACTAGCGATAACGTACATACGAGCTTGGGATATTAATAATTATTAAGAAATATTCGGTATTTATGGGTTTTCATTCATAGTATTTTTCCTTTATAACAGATATATTAGCTTCACGCTGTATGTAGCAGGATGGACTGAGGGAATATGGGAATCTAGTGTTAGGACTACGTTCTCCACTTTCCGCCGATTTTTTGAAGCATTGGGTGTTGAATGGTGTAACTCAATGATGCGGTGTGCCTTAGTGAGGAATAAAAATATTAAATATTCTATTCGTTAATAACACTTGTGCTCGTGCGCCATACGGCAGGGAAATCAGAAAAAACTTTTGTCAAGTTTAATTTTGTCTTAACTTGCAATACGTTGCCAGGGAAAAAGTACTAATGATTTCCCTTTAATTGGGAATCGAACTTAGAACTATTAAATTTACTGTGAAAGACTTTTCCAGTAAGCCAAGGTGGTGAACATACGACGATGGCATATATTCGTAAAGTATATAAATGTATATTGCATTAGTTAGGTAACGACGAAGTCTACAATTACTAAAAAATCTATATTAGAATTTTAACTTTTAAGTCTACAAAGAGGAGATATTAAGATGTAACATTTGAAAGCAATCTTTAAAGATTACACGTAACTGAAGTGATCGGGCACAATTCATAGCATTAACCTATGACCGACTCTTTTATTGACGGAAGTTCAGTTTTTGTTGCATTACCCATTTATTATATCATCATATTATATATATCATATACAAGAGTTATGGTTTTTAATTAATTGTTACTTAAACGACGTGAGCATTTGAGATTTGTGAACGTATTCCTACTAAAACATACTGAGATTTTTTTTCTACAAGCTTTGGTCCATGCATAGCAAAGTAGGCAAGAAGGAAGTAATGTTAAAACTCTCCGTTCCTCGCTTTCTGCCCGTAAAAGAAAAAGCTAAAAGACAATACGAGTTAAGTGACCGAACTAACCGCCGTATTTTATCTTATCAGGACGGGAAATTGAAAATATTTAGTACTTTGAGTGAAAATCAAATCCATAACTACTGCGACACAGTCAGATCCTAATCAACTGCACCACTATGGTTTCCCCATCCTTACATGGATATAAATACCGATAATTTACCTTAAAGTTACTTTCACAAAAAGCTATAAATAATTCAATCATTTCTATACTCATAATACGTAAACAATAATAACGAATGGTCCTTGCAAAATGAAATTTAATATTCCAAATTTAGACGTCTTCGTTGGTACAAGATTCATTTTATTACTACACTTACACAACTGTTCGTGATGGAGGTCGCGGGTTACGTGAACCGTATGCGATTGTTTATTATTACGAAGAACCAAAACACGATCGAGAAGCACGTGCAGACTATAATTACAGGCTGCTGCTTCATTGCACTTTATCTTCTTTAATAATTAAATAACATCAACTTCACGCTGTATCCCGCACAGAAGGGTAGAAAAAGGGAACTTAGTGTTACTCTGTTCCCCATATTCGCTTCAATAAACTTAAATAATCACAACGTTACTCCGTGAACGATCAGTCTATAACATTCTATAACAACTTACATCTAAGTTTCTCAACAACCAATTAATATATCGAATGTTATCTTCCAGGTCAAAAGTCGTACATATATTAAGACATTTAGTATAGGCTCAATTACATTAATTTTGTAATATTTCACAGTCGCTACGCTGTTACTATTACTAAATTGCGTTACCGACCTCAGCTCATCCCAAACCTATCACGACAATCTTGAGAACCGAGCGACTTGCGAAACTATTAATATAAGAGATAGTAAGGACTATACAATCGTTTATATAAATTTTATCAGCTTCACGCTGTATCCCGCAAACAGCAAGGTAGGCAGAGAGAATCTAGTGTTAAGGCACTCTTTACCCCACACTGTGTTGAATTCTAGGGGCATTGCATGATGAGTGGCGGAACACAACGCTACTCTTTGCCTCGACACCGAAGAAACGAAAATATAAATTTAAATTAATATTTTATTTCTTCGAGAGGGGATAGAACCTACAACCAGTCGCGTTTACTGTCACACTTTATGTCCCTGCGGTACGACTGGCCTCACGACTCACGACTTTATATAAAGGATGATCATAAATCTATTAAGAAAGGTGATTTTTTTGAAATATATTTTTGTATTCAGTAAAGCAGCCGCATTCGACTCGCGTCATCCTTCATTTTTACGTAATGTATTGTCAGTTGCAATACTTTGACCTCAACAGGCCTTTGTCTCCAAAGATATCATAGATACACATTGGCCCACTCGATGTCGTATTTACGTCATCGTAAATTTGAAACGTCTAATTTTATTTTGGCGTTTCTAAAATTACGGTAATAATAATTTGGAATTGGTCAATTTACGTCTATTAATTTTTTTGCTGTATATATCAGTATATATCATCTCTGCATATATCAGATTTAGTAGAGAGAATTCCACTTTCCGCCAATTTTGCGAGGTATTGCCTGTTGTGTGGAGGAACTGAACGCCGCGCTTAGCCTTATTATCAGAGCGAAGAAATAATAATGACGGTCGTATTCGTATTTATCGTATTTATAGTCACACGCCTTTACCACTGTACCATGCCGGCCTCGAATTTATTATATTATTTATTATATAGCATTATGCTATTTATGTATATATATAAAATCGAAAGGTCACCCACTCATCACGAAATCTCAGAAACTACGTGTGCTAGGAATCTCAAATTTTGCATAGGAGTTATTTATAGGACGTAGGTGCTCGCTAAGACGGGAATTTGTATTATTCGACTTCTAAGGGGTTATTTTTGGGGTTGAAAGTTTGTATGAAACTTCGTTACTACAAATGCTAGGAGTCTCAAATTTTGCATGGCTGTCATTTATTGGACGTAGGTACTCATGAAGATAGAAATTAATAATAACGTAGTTCACGCAGGCGAAGCCGCGGGCGGGCCGCTAGTTAAATATATTAGTGGCAATATAATAATTTTATATTTAAATGAGCATGTCTTCTTCCAATTAGCATATAATGGGCGCTCGCACTGTGCAATGCCAGAATTAGAACAACTCGTTACATGGTTTAGTAATCCAATGTTAGCCTCTTCTAACTATCGGACACACTGCGTGTTGTATGTGTTTTTAAGGATTGCTGGTTGCGAGAAATAAATTGTTTAAAAGTATTTAATACTATATTTTTTTGTCTTATATTGTAGAATTTGTAAATTTTTGGTATTACTATTCAAAATTAAGATATTTTTTCCAATATTTACATATAGGTAATTTTTATTTTAACATTTTTTAAAGTGAATGTCGTATCGATAGAAATATGATACGATAAGAATTTCAGAATTAGGTCGACAATAACGTATGGCTTAAATAGAAAATATCCAAGCGGCCCGGGTTCGATTCCGGCTACGCTAATTTTTTTATATGTTTTCTAAAATATTTTATTTGTATTAATTTAAAATTTAATTAAGGCAGATATATTTTATCGTTATTTGTGAGCATACTTTGTAGCCACTTGTACCTTTCTGGTATTATAAATAATTATATAACATTTAAATTGATATTAAACACTCGGCAAGATTTACGGTATACGTTTTTTATGATACTTACACTGTCTAAGCTTAATTAAATTACATTTTAATGAAAACTTTTACAAACATCTACATATATAGGTAATAATCTGTTTTCTCTTGTAATTTAATATTTAAGCTTCATGCTTCACGTAGGCAGAGGGTACCTAGTGTTAAGACTTCGTTTCCCACTTTCCGCCAAATTTTCAAGGCATCACGTCTTAACTGGCTTGACTGGCGGATTTCGAATCAAAAATTTTAAATATAAATAAATATTAATAATCATTACCCCGAGTGGAAATCGAACCCCTAACCGCATCGTTTACGATCACACCCTTGCGGTCCTGCACCACCGCCGTATAAATTTTATATTTAAAAATAATTGGAATTAAACCTAATTTAAGTATCGTTTATTGAATCCGTAATAACTAGAATACAATTATTAGCTCTTTGTTTAAACTTCATTAGGCACCATTAAAGCATGCACGGATAATAATTTTATAATTGCTCGCGTTCTTACATCCTGAATGCATTTGCAACACGATTCTAAGATCACAATCTATTACAGCTCTCCGTGATGCACTGCTCACGGAGTTTTAGATTCATCTTCCGATTTTAAGGCTTTAAAGTCATGAAGATGTTAAAGTTCATATGTTCCGGATATCATTTGTTTTTCTTTTCTGCTAGGAAAAGTTGCTACATACTTGTAAATATATTCTTTGTGAGGAAAATTTAATAATTTTCATTAAATATGGTGCCAACGTTCATTTAAACTATATTATAGCCTCATTTCGTCCTCTAATATTTTTTTTCTTAGCTCATCCAGATAGGAAGAGAGGAGATTTTTATTACCTATTCGTTCACTTCAATATAAATAGCTAATCTAGAGAAAATTCGAACTCAAGCCAACCAGAATAAAAAAACACAGTCTCAACACAGTTTGAAGTCATAGTTAATTTCCACCACTTCCCGATCTTGACCAGAAGTCCTGGAGAAGGTAGAGAAAGAAGATAGAAAAAAGAGAGATGCATCACTTAGATTAATCGTTATTATTATAAAATAAGCATAGTAAGAAAGATACATATAGTAGAATATCTATTCCACACAAGGACGAGAGAGCCATATTTAACATGGATCACGACGTCGCAACAATATTAGACATGTAATTTATGATTTTAATATTATAATAATATTTTATTGCTTCGATTCTTGCTCAATCGCCAGCTTAATTTAATGAAATTTTGTGCTCACTTATTATAGTTTACGATGGAACTTTACAACATTACTTTTATTCGATTAGTGGTTAGATTGGGTAAGTAAATTTTATAAACGCTATAAATAATAGTTTTATCGAGAATGATGATTGTAAATTGAAATATGAAATTAATAAATACATATGCTCGACTAATTTGTATGAAATTTATATATTAACATGTACATTGTTTGGAAGTATAACAGCAAAATGCGGCTTTTGTGATCCCTTTCATAGGAAGCAGCAACGCATGATGTCTTTAAAATGTGGTTCTGGAGGCCCAACTTAAGATTGTGAACCTCTCTCACAAATTCCACGAGGTGGTGATGTACACACACATCGATTTTATTGCAATTTGTATGAAATTCGCCTCGTGATTAAAACCTATAGGGTGATTTCCGTGGACCTACAGTTATAAAATTAGGCACGAAGTGAAAATTTACTATGTAAATAATATCCAAAAAGTGTAATTTATTGGTATTTCCTAGAAAAGAATCATTACGAATTATTATATGTAGTTCATACAAAAATGCACTCAGCATGTCAAATATAAATTTGTCAAGTTGCACTTCCTGTTGACCTACAATCCTGAAATTGGTACAGAAGCCGCGGTGGGCGAGACTATACTCTCGTAAGCAATACTTCACGATAAAGCTAGGCTAGTTTTTTATTTTTACTCTAAAAATATCACAATAACACGCCTCTACCAGTACGTACTATTCTAAACGAGGATAAAATACTAGACATAAATTGCTTAGACAATTAAACCATATTAATTAAAAAAATATTTCATCAGTTAAATAGTTTCAATATCTTCCTAGTAATTAAGTAACCTTTAGCTATAAGAGGATTAATGATGAGGCAAAATTCGATGCAAATAAAAAGCAAACGTGAAATATTAGACCAATAGAGTGACCTCCAAGTCTAAAACATCATTCACTATTGAATTTTATTTTTTTATATTCAATATTAAACAAAAGGTCAACGTTATTTATATCATAAATATTAGATTTATGATATTTGACGTGATTTAAAAAAGATGAGATATTTAAAAGAATAAGGTGAAATCGTTGCTCGTTGCGTTTTATCATTTTATTATCAATTTTTAAAAGGTCGTTTTCAATAACCTTTTTAGGCCTCTTATTCGTTCATTATTTATGTATATTTTTAAATAAATTTAACATTTGATGAACTGCTAGAGTTGTATACAGAAAATATGAACAAACCATAAAATAATAATGAAATGAATAAGAAAATTTATCAGTATAAAAAAGAAAAATAAAAAATAACTATACATTTAATTCTCTGCACCAATTCTATTTATATTTCACACTACGAACACGGAGGGCCGTATCATAAATCAACTGAAACATTAATTGACTTTATAGATGAGAATAAGGACATAGCTGCGTCTGTTACAGTTACAGATTTAGTAGGCTCTTATATAACTCGAGTAGTCGACTGTAATATTTGAATTTGCTTCCTTATTCTAGTATATCAGCTAAGAGATAACAGTGAAAGCTTTCCAATATACACCGTAAAAGACTAACTGGGCGACAGATTAACGTGAGATAATTGCGCACAATGGACTCCTTAGCGAGCCTTCTAACATTCTAAATTATGTGAAGTCTGTGTTTATCCTTTTAAAGATTTATGTAATGATTATATCTGTTTACATTAGGCATCTTCCGTTTCTGACCTTTTTGAAATATTATTTTGCCGAAATATAAAATTTTGGCAAAACAATATATTAATATTTTATATATCATACCATTTTAGAATAAAATTTAAGAATTAACGAAGTTAGAACTAATATAAAAGAATACTCAATCACGTTGTAGTTACCACGTGTTAAACTTTCAAAGCAGGCTAACTTTTATAAATAATTTTCCAGTAAACATTATGAGAGTTTATTATTGTATTTTTTTTCGCTTATCATTTACATAGTTAAAATCATATCAACTTCACGCTGTATCCAGAGAGATGGCGAAGGGAACCTAGTGTTTAGACACTCCGTTACCCATTACTCCGCGTTGGGAAAGAACCCACGACCAGTCGCGCTAACAGTCACACACTTGTGCCCTTGGCCAAAAAAATACGAGTATATTGGAAATAGTTAGAGATTGAAATTATTTACCACTTAGCTCTCTTTTTACTGTGTATAAAAATTTTGATGCCAAAATTATTATTCATATTATATTACTGTCATTTTAAATATACCTTAGTTATTAGTTAACATATAAAGGTTAGGTTACATGAGTATCGTATATTGAAACATTGAAGCGTAACGTTCTTAAAGAACTCGGAGAATATCGACTTACCTAAAATTATGAATTAACGTGAAATATATTATTTCATTTTGTGAAGGTTGTCTAGTAACAGAACACCCCTTCCAACAGAAGCAATCATATTTGAATAATATTTTTTTTAGAAAAACATTTTTGAAAACCTTTTTTTTTCTTTTCTAAGTATAGAATAAAAATTAATAAAATTCTTAGTGCAATTAAAAAGAGAAGAGCAATATATTTTGGTATGAACCTATAGTTAAGTAAAGTAGAGTTAAGTATATATCAATGTTTAGTACAAAATATCAACAAAAGCTATGAAATATAAGTAATTTATTTAGAACTTTGCCCAGTTTGATTATTTAATATATCTTTGTAGTCAGGGTATTATAAGGTTTATGACGGGTGGGATATTTTATTACAATATATTTACGTAGAACGACAGTAGCAGGGATTTTCATGAATTAATTTTATTTTTATAGGGATACAGCGTGAAGCTTATTTATTTTTACAGTTTAAAATTGCATAACCGATTTTACATACAAGGAAAATTGGAAAAAGTAGTGATATACAAGTATATAGTGTTGCTTCACTAACTTCTGTACATATTTTAAAAAACATAATCGATAATACATAAACAAAATCGTATATTACTTTAAGTTGAATTAAATAAGTAATAAATCCCAAGGAAATAGGTTTAATCGTCAAGTTAATCGAGTGCCTAATGGCCTGCTAATTTGCTCTAATACGGTACTTGAACTGTTATATTGCTTTTACAGATAAAATATTAAAATAAATATTTATTTTTTTAGTTGTAACACTATTAAAAACTAATAGACATGTGTATCGATAAAGTAGAGTATTTATGGTATCAAGAGTAAAAATAAACGTCAAAAAAATAAAAATATAATATACCTAACAAATGTACTTACATTGTGCTATTACATAAATTTATGTGTGGTTTTATTTTAAACTATACGAATATAATATTTAATATTTAAGTATACCCTTAGTAAAAAGGAATTTAAATTTTATGGAATGCTTAGTTATTTCAACATACCTACCTACATAGAAATTATTATTTTTAATCATATTAAAAAATTATAAATTATTTAATGTTTGATCCTATGGTTTTTAAGCTCATTATTACTTCAGTTAAATCAGTTAACTAAATGGAAATATTTTCTATATTTTATATCAAAGAGTATGAATATCCATTTAGCACGCATAGTTACTTATTTGTAGATCCATATATAAACGTGTTTAACATATAGCATATAAGGAAAAATATTGTGAAAAAAATGTGCTTACAATTACCATAATCATGTCCTCGTTGCACATTCGTAGATAAAATTGTATTTTAATTATGAAGCTATTCTATGAACTGATATTTTTTTTCTTTTGCTTGATTTACTCGTGTTATATTAAAATTACCTAAAGCTTATACATAATATTTTAGAAAGTTATTAAATTAAGTAAATTATAATAATCCTCTTAATTATTTGCACTGTTGTAATTTCATTTGCAATAATTATTTTCTTACATTTTTGTAAAAAAAAGTCCTTTAGACTATCAATAAAGCGATAATAAATTGCAACAATGATATTAAAATATTCGCCATATAATATTTTTTTTTACGTAACATTACTTTTTTGGTTGTTTTATCACATGAATTATGATTTTAGTATGAAAACTATTGATTTAATTATTGTTATTATGAGTTCTTTTTTTCCAATTTTACTTAAAAAGCATAAGATAAAGCACTTTAAATCAGAGCTAATCTTCTTTTAGTTACTTTAATTGATCTCTATTTTTTAGTAAATATTATATTTACTATTTATATTCAACTAATACAATTTTAAGCGTAAAAACTATGAAATCTGCTTTAAATTAACATATAAATGTAGTTGATTTCAAACTAACATTTATCGGGCTTTATTAAGTGACTAAAATAAAAATATATATCAAAAGTGAAGCTGTCAAATTGGACGACTTCATCATAGTTAAAAACTGTAATTATATGTTTATATTTGACAAGATCAAAGTTATAGACATGTGTATTTAAAAATTATTATTTAATAATACAATAATACAGTCATATCTTTAGAATTTTATGTTGCTAATCATAAACATCGTGGTATACCCTATTTATATAGGGTCCCTCAATATGAAATGTCTCCAGATAGGGTGGAGAGTATAGTACAGAAATTAAACTATTAAAAAATAATAATAATTCATTCCCCCGAGTGGAGATCGAACCCACAACGGCCTCTTGTATTTGTGTCTTAATCTATTGTGATTTTTTAATTAAATTAATTGTACTCATATAGTATTATAATAATTGAATAACTGCGTCTAACAAGCGTCGACTCAGTAAAGAGGTACCCACACCTCGTACGCACGTTACAAAAAATAATATGATGTAATTACTTAATGAGTGTAAATGCAAGACCGACTTTATATTTAATAATGTTATTCCAAAGAATTATAATAACCTACTTGAATATTTATATACACAGTTCCAAGCAAAGCTCCAAGTTCCAAGCAAACGAGGATTGTTTACCATATTTTTTTATAGACTACCTACCTACTGCGTATTTATTTAATGTAAAACTGAATAAGTTTTTATTTGAGTTTATATATAATTGATGTTTATTTTAAAGTTTGGGGTTTTACTAACGATAATCTAGTTTAACAACTTTTTGTAATCTAAATCAACATTTAATTATTTACTAGACTTGCAATAATATCAGATTATTAATTATTAAAAAAATAATTTAAATAAATCAGATTCCCGCTGTATACCGAACACAGTATGGTACGCAGAGGGAATTCTGGAGACATTCTGTGTTGAGTGGCGGTACTCAACGCCGCGCTTCGCAACACGTGCGATAATCAATACTATTAATAGAACACTGGTATTCCCTAAAAACAATGATCTAGACTATTTCTTAGTACACTTAGAAATATAAAAAATAATTTAGTACAATTTCATACGTCAGAAACACGTTTGTCAGTCGACAGTTCGTACCAACAATTATAAAAACATCATATGTGAATTGAATTTAAATTCTATATAACATACTTTATGATGTTATATAAAATGATGGAAGAATGCGTGGTGATAGCGCATCGCAATTTGAACGTTCATAATTATTTTGTGGAAGTACATTTTTGTCATTGTCTTTCTTTAGTTATCTTCTTATTAAATAGGTTTTTATTCTATTATTTTTTACTAATAGAAATTATAATTTAATTATAATATAATTAATTCGTTGTATATGTATGTACTGACTGAAGACTAATATTACAAATATAAATACTGGATAACTGTATTCATATAAATACATGTCCTTGATATAAAAAAATAACACAATAGCACAAAATACCTTTAATAATAATTTTAAAAATCTTTATATTTTAATAAAGATTTTTAAAATGCAAATACATATAAAGATGGTAA